>CAAKHD010006810.1:0-22589 GCA_901007705.1 Fistularia tabacaria
TTAAAAGGGTGATGGGGTAAATACGACTGAATCTAAATCTGAAATGAAGCAGGAGATTTCATAAACACGTGGAGCTGAATGCAAAGCTCACACTATGACAAGATTGACTCGTCATCAATGTGTGTGTGTGTGTGTGTGTGTGTGTGTGTGTGTGTGTGTGTGGGCGGGGTGACATGACAGTATTATGTAATGTAGAGCGTTTAAGTTATAGAAAAAGAGATTTATATATATGGAATAACCAGAGTTAAAGTTTAATTTGGTTAGGAAAATATTCAGTGGGGTAATTCAGATAATGAGCAGAACTGGAAAATGTAATAGATATTGGGTAACCCTTAGGGCATATGGTGTCACAGACATCCCTTTTTCTGTTATAATTTATAATGTGTTTGCCATGAATTGTGAAATTGGATAATCACTGTTTGACAGAGCAGGAAGACATACCATGGGATTTTATTAAAGGGAAGCTTTAAGGGAAAAAAAGCTAAGTTGGGGATTTGAGTGTCAGTAGTGAAGACAGAGGTAGGAGTATTACGCATGTCGAGGACAAAGTAAGCAAGTGAGAGAATTTGGAAGAAATAAACGCTTTTTGATTTCTTGGGGGTTTTGTGACACCGTCAATTTACAGTGACACGTAAAAATTGCAAGATTATTATCAATATAATGACATGTTTGACAAGGTCAAAACAGGGAGCAATAATTTGAACTCAACCAATGAGTTGATCCTGGGGTGCTTTTAAGACTATTCTCAATATGGGATGGGAGTGGGAATGGGATGTCACTTAAGTTCATATGCGAGTCAATGCAGTTTAAGTGATACTTTTGGCCGTATAGTCTATCTTATACAAAGCGAAGATACAGTATTTGTCTTGACTTTGGCTTGGCCATATTCATAATCTGCCCAGTTATCATCACTGCAGACCAGACATCTTCTACGATACATTATTATGATTAAATCTGAGACCACATTTTGGTCCTTGTGGTTTTCTGCTGATTGTGTTATTAAGGGGAAAGACATAGACATAGAGGGTTATGTCTAAACAAGCTTGGAAAGGGGACATTAAGGTGTCCTTCAGCAACGCTGAAAGTAAACCAGTAATGAAGAACAAAATTGTGACTACTTGGCAAAAGATGTGGGTTGAGGGGAAAAAAATGCCATCATTAGTATAAAGAGGATGACAGTAAGAAGAAATTACACAGAACAAAGTTACTTTAGGTTAAGGATAGGATACGGAGGAAAACAAACAATGCACTGGAAACAACCATCTAGAATAGAACTATGAGAATCAGAGAGCAGAACATGTTACTTTATTTGTCACTGGCAGAAATCCAGCACACATTGAAATGAGTTTTGAATCTACATTATTCGGTAGAATTTAAGCCATTGTTTGTGTTCTTGAAATAAACCGATACAAACAAGGTCTGTTTATTTCCCTCTAAATAAGCTGAATGAACTGTAGTCCACAATCCAGAATAGTAGTGGTGGCAATGTACACTAAACACTCTTGGTCACTTGCCATTAAACAGAAAAAGGAGAAGAGGAGGAAGGCTTTTAATCATACCAATGGTGTGGCAGCTAAGGCAGCCTTGAGTTTAGCTACACATTAATTTTTTATTAGCGTCTGCAGAGGGTTTGGCAAACAATTGAATGACAAACTATTAAAGGTCAGTGTTTAGTGATCTGCATTGATCAGTATCCATCAATATTGTAGCATGTGATGGCATGAAGGTGATTGCAGGCTAGCTAGAAAGGGGTTTAAATGCTTATCTAGGTTGACCTAAAAATGTGAGCAAACAATGAGGGTGCTTGTGTTTGTGCGTGCGTGAGTGTGTGTGTGTGTGTGTGTGTGTGTGTGTGTGTGTGTGTGTGTGTCTGTGCGCGCATGCGCATGTGCATGTGCATGCAAACATCTCGAAGAGACTGTAAGATTCCTGTATTGGATGTCATACACTGTCATTTTGCAACACAAAGCAGAGGAAGTGAATGTAGATGATAAAATGTTTCTGACGTGTGTTCTAGCTTCCAGTATGAAGATGTATTTGCCAGACAGCCACAGTACCCACTTACAAAATAAATGTAGAACTCCTCCTGCACTCCCATACCGCCTCTGTCCTAATGGCATCCAGACTTTCTTCAACCAACAAAACCAACACCAAAGACGGCCTCAGTTTGAGCTCCCAAACCAACACTTTACTTTGGTTTCTCTGGGCTCATCACGTTCCTGCAGGCACTCTTTCTGATGGCTCTGACAAAATCCTTCTAACTTGAAGTGACAAATGGTCAGCTGGTGTGCAAAGCCTTGGTAAGCCCTGAAGTTCTTCGGTGGCCCACTGGGGAGTTCACGGTGGTCCAGCTTGACTTGACTTGACAAACTTTGGTCAAACTGTGGTGCTGTAACTTGTGGCCTGACTGGCAATGCAACTGCACTGTGTTTCAGAGAAAGTCATGCTGGTTGACTTGTGATTAAGTCTCTTTCTGCACTGTGACCTTAGTGCCCTGCTGGTTCAAGCTCATTTCAATAAGGTCACCAAATTCTCCCTGGGACTCAATGACACTAAAGAGTTTGAGTACTGAGAGAAAGAGGATGGAAGATGTTATTTTCCTTAGCCTCACTCTATGGTATGTACAATTGGGAAAAGGTGATAAATAAGTTGTAGCTCAAAATTAACTTAACAGCTGGAATGTTGTGTTTGAAATCTGGAAAAAATATATGTTGCCAAGTATTTAATTTGTTAAACTGCAGAATAAAACATTAAAACCGAGTACAAATGATTATTTTTCAGAAATGAATCTAATTCTTTGTGCTTAAATAGTGCTGCCAATACATTTTTTTCCGATCAGATGCTTGAACCTGTTGAAATGTTTTTTAATGTGCAAAGAAGAGGGAATAGACAACCATTGTGACTGTTTACATACTTTAACTTTCCGTTGTTGATCTGTTCCAAGCTTAAAGCACATCTTTACAAATGTTATGTTTACATGAGTGATTAAACTATTTTTTATGAATTGTTTTGTCATTTGTTGACTGCCAATCTCACTGAGGTAAACACTCACTCTCTGAAAAAGCTTCAATGTGTGGTGGCAGTGTTTGAGAGAGTGGCAGACTGAGTTAAAATCATGAAATGTCAAGAAATGTCTCTCCATAGGTTTTGAGTCAATTTTCTGTACATGGCATTTCAGTTTAAATACATTCACATATATATCTGGCTGATGATGAAAAAAAATAACATGACAGAATCCAAACAGTCCCTGAGCTTTCTTGATCATGGCCATGGTACATCGAGAAATTAAATCTTTAAGCCAACAAACCGTATGATGTGAAACATCAGGATATTACGCAAAAGAAAAACTGAAGTAATGAAAGGAGGTAGAATCAAATAATTTCACAAGACATGAAAGAAATGCCAATGCAAATCAACCTTGAATGTTCTACAATGATAAAACGAAGAAAGCAAAACTTGCTTTATCTGTGGAATAAACTCATCTATTTGCTTAAGATCAAAATATGTTTTCTTTTTAAGGAGAAACGAGAAAACCTCCTTTAATAGATACATCTTTATTTTTTTTCCAAATTCCAACCATTACGATGTCATCCTTCTCATGCTTCAGTTTTATACTGAAGAAACAGGTTTATTGGCCGGCAAACACTTTGTACAAAATTAGTTTAAAAACAGCGTTGTGTTGTATGATTACTGTATAGCCATCTAGAATTTTGCCTGTGATCGCATCAACTGACACTTAACTTTCCACATTTACAAATTCATAAATGTGCAACACCATCAGCAGGATGGGAGTAACTAGAATAATCACTGTCTTTTTTTTCAGTTATGTTCTGCACTTCTAATCCAACATTGTGCTGCACTGAACTGCTGATAAATAATGATTTGTCACATTAGGCTTTATTTATGCAGCGTGTTCAAAACATCAAAGTGCTTTACAAGGCAAAAAGAGAAATGCTTATCAATAAAGCACGTTAAAACACAATAGCAATGAGAGAAAAAGAATGCTCCTGTAGAAAATTGATTCTTTTGAATCAGGAGTCGTAACAGCTCACTTGATGTTCTAATTGGGAGGCAGGCCCCTCCGTTCAAAGAGCAACCAGGATTAAAATGAGGTGCTGTGTTGTTGTGCAAGTGTATTTTAGAACAGGTAAAAGAGGCCCAAGCAGAAAATCACAAAGGAGAACCTGCAGGAAACAAAAGAAGACATGGGTCATGGGGAGACAGGTCAAGATGAAATCAGCTGACTGAGGCTGGCAGAGCTTAGTGGACAAATGTATTCATTACACCCACTACAAGGGCTAAAGCCAAGGAGTCACCAAGCGGGCATCTTCAGTAATTTATGCTTGGGCTTTGCCCCATTACGCTGTGGTGAGGAAGATTGGTGCAGGTTTCATCAGGGGGGGTCACACAAACACACGAACAGCCAAATATGGTGAATACTGGAGAAAACTGGGATAACTACTGATAACAGCTTGAAAAGTGGAAGGATCTGGACCATGCCCCTGAAAGCTGTCGTTTGTTGAGACTGCAAGAGAGGTCAAGGCAAGACCCAGGCCTGGTTGTAGGCAACACATTACCAGTGTGTTAATGCTATATGTCAGTGCACCGCAACTTTTCAAGCTAAAATTATAGAAGAATGGCATTAATATATCATTCAAATCTGCAAGAACCACTGTCAATTCATTACATATATCCAAACAATCCTCACTTGAGCATTTTTGGAGTAAGTTGGAAGGAAAAAATGAATTATTTTTCTAAGTTTTGTCACTTTTTTTAATTTAACGAGGAGTCACAAATCCACTGAGATGTCAACTGTAAAGTGCTGCCGCTGCGGTTGGCTTGTATCCACAGTGCAGAAAGTATTACCAGCATCAGTAGTAGTCATAAGTGTTATTATTGTAGTTCAAATGAAGAAAATATGAGAAAACTACAAAATCTTTTTTCAGACTGATTAAAGATGTTAATGTAATTCCCACATAGTCCGTTCACTGGATGAGTCACGAAAATCCTGAGATGAAGCGCCGTCATTAGCAGGGCTGAGCAATTTGGAAGAAAACGAATAAAGCCATATAGTATGTACACATAATATATGCTAATATAGGATTGATAATTTTGGAGAAATGCCAAGTTTTAGGTTGTGTCCTGTTGCTTTTGAGTCACTTCCTGATGCCTTTCATGATTGATTAACATACGTTTTGGAGCATTGTTGCTCATTTGTGGGCATTTTTTTCAGATTTAAACATCTTGTTTTTTCAGTCTGTTTGGTTTTTGTACTTTCATCATTATTTTGGAGATACTCCTGCCTTGCAAATTGGCAAAAAAAAACACTCAGGTAATGAGTTTATGGATAAAAAAAACAAAAAAAACAAAACAAAAATGTGATTTCAACATTGGACAAAAATCGTGTTAAATGTATTACCCTGCTCTAAATATTAATGTGGCGCATGAATGTGAACATAATAAATTTTCTGTATGTCAGCTTTCATTGTCTCTTGTATATTAACATTGAAGCTGAAATGTTAATGACATGACTCTTCCAAGATGGAGAGATAGTTCAGTGATAATTGCACATGTTACACAATCAGGGTTTTTGTTTAAATTTAAGATTGCTCTAAAAAATCAAGTGTCATTTGAATCCACTATTTGTATAAGGAGGTTCCATAGTAGCAATGCACATGTCTTAACAGATTTGATCTGAATAGAATACAAAAAGTGGTTTCACATCCTATTAAGAAAACCTTGTTCACAGTCCTGAAAGGACTCCTTGAAAAATCGAACTGTTCTGTAATGAAAAATGATCAAAGGATTGTCATAAAAATGCTTTGTTTTGAAAATACAAAACATTTAAACATATGGTACCCCTCTGACATTCTTGTAAAAGTGTTTAATAAACTGAAAAAGAGGCAGAAATTTTCCAGTTGTGGCCAAAATAATGCATGTAAAATGCATTGGAGATGTGAGAAAAAACATTTGAGGGAAAAAAAAAAAAAAAAAGAGTCCATCTTCTGTGAAAGCTCTTCGCTGGCAAAGACAGACTCTTGTATTCCTTAAGGTGCATCTGTTCCTCTGTTTAAATACCTTTGTAGTCATTTAAAGGCTCATAGTTTCAAACGGAATAATCGGGGCTCTCAGAGCACAGCCAGTCCGCCATCACAGCGGCTGGTGATCATGTTGCCAACTTCTGTCCAGGTATCCAAGTGGGGGTCGTAGATCTCCACAGAGTCCACCGTTACTGGTGCGGAGAAGTCTCTACTGGCAGCCCGTCCTCCAACAGCATACAGCAGCCCGTTGACCGCTGACACTGACACCCCTGCACGCGGGGTAGACATTGAAGCCACTTCCACCCACTTTTCCTGTAAAAAGACACGCAGGGAAATTTAGGATGTTCAGTCAATCACAAGGCTACGTATGGAGACATTCCACCTTTCACTCTGTCATCTATACCTATAGGCATTTCAGAGATGTAAATGAAGCTATTGAGTATTTTTGCACAGTGGGAAGAAGTCAGAAGCCAGAAGCCAGAGAGAACATAAGCAGCGAGAGTATACAAAAGCAACAAAGAAAGACCCCAGTCAATCACTTGTTTTCAGCCTGGAACCTGTGGAAGGACAGTTCCGATCACTACATCCCTGTACCACGCTTAAGTCAATGTATTAGTCATTGTATTTCCTTATAAAAATCTAAATAATAAGTCGTTTACATAACAACAGCCTCCTCTCTCTGACCTACCTGCTCTGGACAGTACTTCTCCACAGTCTCCAGCGCACCCAGTGCTTCATTCCAGCCACCCACAGCATAAATACAATTATTAAGGCAGGCAACACCGACATAGGCTCGACGGGTAACCATGACAGGTAGGGCACTCCAGCGCCTTGTGATAGGATCGTACACCTCTGCAGAACGCAGCTCCATGCCCTCATCGCTGATTCCTCCTATCACATAAATAACCCCTGGGAAAAGGCAAAATAGCAAGGCATATATCTGTCTTGCTGGGATTTCATTGAATGATTGATGATATGGCTTACAAAATACAACTTAGAGGATTCTTTACAAAAGATGGTGAAACAAACCTTGTAGCTCGCAGCAGCCAAAATAATAGCGGGGGACTGCCATGCTGCCGATGACCTCCCACTTGTTCTCTTCCGGGTCATAGCGTTCCATAGTTTTCCCGATCTCAGAGCCAATCCAACCACCTGCAATAACACACGGGGGCTGTATGAGTCCTCAAGTATTATCAAATACTGACAAAGACGTTTAAACTACTTTGTTTTTCAGAAATGTATTGAGCTAACTATGAACACAATGCTTCACAGCACTCTCTCAAATCATTAGATAAATAGTCAACAGTCAACGCAACTGGTGAGTGTCTTCTCACTGGTTTCCATGTCATTCCATGTCATTTCCATGACAATTGGTGATCATTCTTGTCTATAACAAGCATCTAGAGCTTCTGTTGGACATCAGTTCTGTCTTAGTATATTCTGGTGTGATTTCTATTTTATTGTTGCATTTCGACTGTCAGGGACACTGTGACTTGTGGCTGAGGAATTGGTGCATCTCCAGACATTATCATTGCTGAATTAATGTTTCTATGAACTACTTCAGTAGATATTTACAGACATTCACACAATATGACATTTACAATGATTTCTACAGAACTATTTTTTCTTTTTGTTTTCACCCCAAACCATCACCTTGATTTGATTTAGTGACATTGTGAGTAACTGTAATGTGTTTTCTTAATTCAGATATTTGAAATTAAAAAACATATTGTCCCACTCCATTTCTAAAAGTACATACAAAAAATAAAACTTGTTCTGAGTTCAATGTTTAGGTCTTAGTCGTGGATCGTTTCAGAATATCTCTGGACTGTTCCAATACTCCAATGCAAAAATATTTACACAGAACATTTTATCTGCAGCAATTATCATTACATGGATCACTGGGAGCTTTCCATCATTGCTGGACATTATTTCATGGGAACAAAATATTGGTTAAACACTGTAATATAAATATTTACCAAGTGCATATAGAGCCCCATGACAAGGGCAGACACCAACCCCGCAGCGTGGAAAATTCAGGGACGCCACAGCAGCCCACTGTTTGGTCACAGGGTCATACCTCTCTGTGCAGTCAAAAATCATTGAGTCCTTTTCCCCTAATGGAAAAATGAAAAATGGTTACGCTGACAAATTTGCTGGTTATGTTATTGTTATTGTGCATATTGAACAGCATGGACTCTGCTTTCTAACCTCCGACCACATAGATCATTCCCTCCAGTACTGCAACTCCCAGCCCGCTGCGAGCCTGGTGGAGTGACGACACTGTAGTCCAATATTGGTTGAAGGTATCAAAGCGTTCCACACAACTCAAGGCCCGGCTGTCACTCCAACGGCCGCCCTGTAACCTCGTATACCCCCCTGCCATAAGGAAAAAAAAGAATCATGTAACACACTCGTGCTAGATGGAGTTTACTGCTACATCAGTCAGCAGATTTTATTCGTGACATCAGCAAATAACCCAGCAGTCAGACACCATATTTGTTTAGACACGGATATTCTGAGGAATGTTGGTAAAAATGTCAATTGCAGGACGTTTAGGAAGACAAACATAATAGGGAGTCTAGCAGAGATGAGAAAATTCAAAGGCTGATGCATATCTTTGCAATTCCTTTTTTGACAATCAGAAAAAATAAACAGTACCTATGGCATAGAGATATTTCCTGGCTTTCCTTCTAGGTCTCATCTTGGCTGGTTGTAGCTGACTATACATCTTGTTGTCTTTAGGAGACTTGGCCACCTCAGTGTATTCCTTCAGCAGAGTTTGCAATGCCACCCGCAGGCTAAAGTCAGTAATACCTTGTTAAAAGACAGCAAAATTCAAACAAGTAATCACATTTAAACAACATCTATAGTTGACACCAGTATGTGAAATATCAAACGGTGGCCCTTGACATACCCTCTATGTACTTAAACAGTCTCTGCGGAGAAAGCAGAAGGAATCGGACTGGTTCCAACACCTCAACAACATGTTTTTTCCTCTTGGCCACATCTTGGAGAACCCAGTCCATGGCTGCAGTGAATACCTGGTACTCATCCTCAATTCTTAGCTCTTCACTTCTTAGAAGCCTCACTAGCTGATCCTTTGACAGGCCTCTGAACTCATCAGCAATACACACCTGGAGGGAGGATGGATGAGCCTTACACTAGAACATCAGTCAGGATTTGAGCTCTGAAAAACTGAAAGAATGCTGATGATATTTGAATGGCCATTTTAAAAATCCCTACATTTTAATCTGCATATATTTTCACCTGGGATGTAACAATGCATCTTAATTTTATTAATGAATTATAGAATAAAATTATGGAATGTAATGAATACAAATGTGAAAGATCAATGGATATCACTGTTTTCTTAGATAAGACATATATTACATCTGGAAATATCATGTGATTATCCAAATGATCCGATATATGTTATGTGAAAACATGTCATTTACAAATCTGCTGCATATGTGAAGCATTGAATAACTAAATTAAATTGTAGAAAATGAAAACGCAAACTGGAAAATGAAAGTCCATTTTCTCTTGTCAGAGAAATGTTACATAAAAACACCAAAATTCACACTGCCATACCTCCAGGAAGTGAACATGGATATAGTTCTCTGTAAACTCCAGCATATCCATGCATGCAATCTGCTCCAGGAACTGGAAGATACCCACACAATTTGATGGGTCCATGTGGCCTTTCAGAAACTCTCCACAGATAGACACAACCTCGTTCAGCTGCAGCATATCAGCTGCCAACATCAGCTCCTGCACGTTCTCCACGGTAACACTGATAATGCCTGTGTTGAAAAGGGCAAACATCTTCATGAAATGTGCTATAATAACACACCGATCTTGCAGAACATGCTGATCAAAGAGGACCTGTGTATATGAAATCCAGCAAAGCCTCAAAGACGTCTGTGTCTATTCCCAAGATCTGTACTTCCTCTTTATCTGCCTCCCTCATCCCCCCGGAGAAGAGAGCGGAGAAGTAAGGGCTGCTGGCAGCGAGCACCAGCCTGTGAACTCTGAAGACACGGCCGCCGACCCTCAGCCCGACATCGCAGAAGTCTGTACGGAGCCGCATCTTGTTCATTTGGGCCAGGATGAGTCTCGCATAGCGGTCCGAAGCAAGCAGAGCCTGCTCAGAGGCCTGGGTTGCCATGGCAGCAGCGTCGCAACCACAACCGCCGGATGTTGAGGTGGATGACATGGAGGGTGGAGGCCGGGGGCAGGTTACCATGGGGGCCAGTAATCCCAAACTTTCATCTCTTCGCAACACATAGCCGGAAACAGAAGAAGACCACATAACTAACGGAACACAGACTGAAACCACACTGTTGTGTAACAATGATTTGGAACTATGTGACAAGTTATGCAATTAATTTACAAGGATCGCTTTTTAATGGATTCTCTTTTGACGAGGCCCAAAAGGCAAAACACATACACCTCCGTGTAGGGATAAACACACCTGCGCGTGCTATTAGCCAGGCATGCTAGCCTGTTTCGACAGTGCGGTTATTTGCACAGCATATCCAACATCAAAACACGACACACTTAACCAACGAAGCGGTTTCTTCTCGGGTCTTCTACACTCTGAGATTAGCGGACCTGTCTGTAAATATGTCAAAATTTCTGCCACCTCGAGTCGCGACTTACCCACAAGTTTACTGATGGGGATGCAGGCAACTTCTTTCGCCCTGCAGACTGTCAATCACTGTCTCTGGATCGACTAGTCTGGTCTGGCCGCTGACGCGACAGGCACAACTGATCGATCTTTCTCGAACTCGCAAGTTTAATTTTGTCATCATCCAGTTTCGTTCCATAACCGGTTTTTATGACGCTTTGATTTTCGTTTTTATTACATCATGAAATGAAAATTTCTATGTTTTTTAAAAAAAAACAAAAAACGAATAACACCATTTCCCCTTCTGATTCGCCCGTTTACCCGTTACAACAGATATTTCTAGTAGAGGTATGTCCACCAGATGGCACTTGTGCTTTTGAAGCGGAAGACAAGTCACATGAACCTATCGAATAAATTATAATAATATTCCTGCCCCAATACAATGCTAATTTGAAAGCAGCCATCTTTTAACGTATTCCCTTCTAGTCGTTGGTTCGGCTTCAGACACGACCAGGCATCAAAGTGCCACTCGCCACTATCTCAACTGGGTATGCCAGTTTGTTCAAATTAGTAGCCCCGGCATGCATTTAATTTAAACACTATGGTGCAGACCTTATATTATACCTTCTTGACCTTCTAGTTCTACTCATTTTAATGTCACCGAACATGGGCATTAAGAAATATCTGGGCTTATTAACACCCCTTTAACATACAGTGAGATCAAGCTTTCTTGTTTAAGTGCAATCTGTCACCGGACTTGAATTTCCAATAATTTCATTGTGTTGAGTGTTGATCACCCTGTCATGAAATGGAGAATGCGAGGTTGCACCAGCAAAACAATCAACCTCACAGAGGCCTTGTGCCAAGCAGGCCACCCATATTGCCTGTCCTTGGGTTTGGCTGGCGTCATGTTACCAAGTATGGTACAATAATTGGCGTGTCTTTCTTTCCTTAGGAACATTCAAACTGTTCTGACCAATTAGTTTATTGGATGAATCTTAAATGGACTTTTAATAAGCCAATATACAGTCAAGCCCAAGCTGGGATGTGGAGGTTAGTGATAGTGACCAGACTGAAAAAATGAGACGAAGGCGGAGGCTCTCGTCAATAGTCCATTACTCAGAAGATGCAAGTAAGTAAGTAAGTCAAGTCACAATGTCACGTCAGTATTGTCTTTCACAGCACTCTTTCTTTGAAGTTTGGAGTTTTATCTTTATGTTAATGTGACAGTAAGCCTCAAAATTATGAGAAATAACTTTCCAGGCGTATGAGACATGTTTAGTCTAGATTATTGGGTAGTGTGCTGACCAAATGTGGAAAGACCAGCTGTATATTAAGTGAGTGAGCATGATTTTTGCAGAGACATTTCCGAGTTCAAATATACTTTCTTGGCATTTGAGCGCCACAAAATACCGCAGGTAAAATATACAGCTTTTTTAGTTTTGCAGTATTTTGGTTGGTGATGTTGCTTAGAATAGATTCCTAATTTGTTTTGTTAAGTACTATCACGTGGACCTATGGGAGAAAAATTTCTAGCAAATTTACAGTGAAACCCCATAATGTGTCTGATATTATGTAGGCCCTGATGTTTCTTCAAGGGTTGGATGCTGACCTTGCCTGAGGTATGTGCTGAAGAACACCATTTTTTTTTACCATGTAATGTATAATATTGTAATTGGACATAAGTTAAGTCCTGATCAACCTTGCCTTGGCAAAATATTCATCCGAAAACCCCCTTTAAAGTTAAATAAAACAAAATAGAGTAAAAAACACCCAAAAATTAAACTTGAAAGACAAATACCGTCTTCATCCTCAAACAAGCCTCCTTTTTTCTTCCTGATGCAAGACTGAGCTGTGTATTAATCACATTATTTTTAGCAGTCGTAAGACGATCACTGCTCTTTTGCAATTCAATTCAAGAGACTCATTGGTGTTTTCACTGATGTGTAACAACAGCTTCCATTCAGTCAGTGGGAGATATATGCTGGCAGGGGACAGACATGCTTTTTACAAGTCCAGTGTGTTACTGGAACTATAATGTCTTGATTTAATTGACTGAATGATATTTTAGTCAGGAGTTCAGATTTCCGATTTTGTGTCGTTTATAGCTACTGGTTTCGTGACACAAAAAACAAGCCCCAGCTGGAATAAATGACTGCAAAACTTAATTTTCATGCATTGTTACTTATGCTCAGGCTTTGTGAGTTTCATTTGTATTATGAACATGCGTCTTTAAGTTGCTGCCTGGGCAGGTGTATCTTGTAAAACAGGTTTTAATAAGTAGGTAACATGCTAAAATGAATTTGAATGTGCTGACACAGCAATGCTGTTTCAGTAAAACAACGTCTGAACATTAAATTAAGGTTATACTGTTTGTTTTTTCTTGTTCATCATGGTTCAAGTCTTGTGTTTTTGTGTTAAAAGGCAATGTTTTTGCTTGTCATGTACGTGATAATTATTTCCACCAATAATTCTGCGTCTCCATTGTGATGATGGGAAACAGACTGGCTCCCAGAGTCTCCCATGAAGCTCAAGAAAAATAAATAGTGTGAGGGTCATCCTATGGAAACGTGGTCACCATAATTATTATTCTTTTTAAGTGTGGAGTATGTCTGGCTTTTTCATTAGGGCTCTGTCCTCTGGCAAGACTTTGCCTCTACCAGGAAAGAAAAACATCACGAGATGAAACCAACAGCTTAAGGGTTCTTATGAGAATAGATATTAGAGTTTATTGAGTATTATCATTGGCTTTAAGGCAAGCCAAGTAATTACAGAATCCTGTGGTAAGAGTTTTTATTTCCATTATATTTCCCATAACATGTATTGCAAATATCCCTACTGTGTGATTACTGTATTTTGTGTTATTCTTATTACATGCTGTTGTGAATATCAACTTTCCTGCATGTTTTTTTCTTACATTGAGAGAAAATGTTCCCGTCCTCACCTGAGACTTCTTGAGCAGAGTTTACTATTCTGTATAGTGTGCCTAATCAGGTTATGTTTCAAGACAAATCTGGTGTCTGATGTGAGGCATCCATGTCATGTGCATCAGTGTTTGGCAGTCTGGGGCCACATCGATTCACTTGCTGTATACCTAGTGATGCTTTTCAAAATCAATTTTGCATTTGTATTCATATGACAGGAAAATCCTAATTTGCAGAACCTATCTTAGGTATTTTGTAACCATGGAAATAAGGGTTAGGACCTGGAAAAGGAAAAAAGCCATTATGAACAAAAAGTTTTTAAGTAAATGTTCCTATCCTAATTCAGATTGGAAAAATGTATTCAAAAGCTCCCTAACCTCAAAAAATCTGAAGCAAACTAACTGAGTGTAACCATTAAGTTGTTGTAACTTTTACTTTTCCACTATATCGCTGAAGCCAACTTGTTTAATCCAAATGGCTGATTTTTCTTTGTTTTTTGCTTTTTCATCCCCAGTCAAATGTCAACAGCACAACCTATTCAATGAGAGATTTTAATATAGAATCTACATGCGTTGCCACTCAATAACAGAGGGCTTTTGGGTACATTCAGGCCACACCATGTCATGTGCTTTGCCATCAGCCTTCATTCAGGTTGCCCAGTGTTGGGGTTTGTGATCCAAGCTAGTTTAGTAGATTACATAAAGTTTTCAAAATTGACTTTTTAATTTTCTTAATTACTCACCATAAATTGTAATTCATATTTTGCTATATATTATTTGTATGCTTCTCAGCTCTCTTCTCTTTGGAATGATAATAAATCAGCACAAAAATATTTGTTATCAAAGCCCATGAAAATGGTGTGATTATCTTACGAGTAGCTGGAATGAGATTACTGAGTGTGGAACACTGTTGTGTTACTTCACTGCACGACAAAAAAAAGTACTACAATTTGTTTCGAACAATGCTGGAAATAACCTTTGTTTAGTATTTTGATTTGTTTCTCTTTGCCTCAGTTAAGAACTGTCATGAATTACAAAATAGAATTGATGCAGGTTAGAGTATTTAGGAGTTCATAACCTGTGATATAGTCGGATTACTTCAATTAGTTGGTATTTGATTCTGCAATACCAATGCAGGCAAAATATTGCCTGGTGCTTGTCCTCTAAGACTTTTTGAGATTTTCTGCCAGATGTCCAGCAGCAATGATTTTCCTGTTGAACTTGGAAGACACCGAGGCTATTCAGCAATAACTTGAAATAGTTCTTGATGATCTCCGGTTAAGAGTTGAAAATCCATTGTAGAACAAGAAAATCTGGCAACATTTGGATACTTACTAGAAAGGAGATTTCATTCGTCAATAGCCTGCCCTTTTTTCAAAAAGAGGTTAGAGTACTTGCAATCCCATCCTAAGCAGGTAGAGTCAAAGCTGATTTTCTCTTGGATCTGGTTGGCATCCCTCCTGACTATAATTTGTCAGCAAGCAGTAGTGTTTTATCCACTTATAAGAGCTGGCTCAGTGTCACCTCTCATCTCAGTGTGATCTGAACCCCTTACTGTAGGTCACTGAGACACCGGCCATCATGTCCGACATGGGATCAAGCTGTTTTACTCCTATTCTAGTGTTTTTAAGATACAGGCTAAGGTACAGCATATCGTGATTGTAACCGGGTTTTTGACAAAACACTGATAATGTATTTGAATTCTTAATGGCCGCATTTCAAGCAATCAAACATTTAGACTTTTTTATTCTTTGAAAAGAAAAAAGAAGTTCAAGATGAAAATGGATTGTGTGGAAACATCCACACCATGTCTACAATTTTATGTGGACAATTTGACGGAATTATTTTCCACAGAAGTAAATGTAGTCTGTGAATCAAAATTCCGTAACAAACGCATACATTCACAGCGAAGTGTGTGAATATGCCAATGATTCACATATACAATGCAACCCAGACACACTTTGAATACAGTGGTAAATTGTTTGGTTCTGTCATATGGTGCCATTAGAGTAAATATGGTGCTGGTACGTTTAATAGTTCACTTCACAGGTTACAAGCTTCTAGGTTTGGCAGGCAACAGGATCTCATGCCCCGAGCCTGAGAGCCAACTATAATGTGAGCTTGTAAAAAGGAGAGGTTAAAAAAAATCCCCGTCTTATCGATTCTGCCTCCAACATAGCAACTGCTCGTCGATTGGCCAGCGCCCGGGCACGTTCCTGATCTCCCATTGGCTCAACGGCGAGCGTGAAAACGGTGGATTCGGACGGAGACAGAGGGGAGGAGAGACGCGATTGGATGTGGACAAAATGAACGCCAAAAAAAAACCCAACTACTTCTTCCCGAAAGCTTGTGAGACAGTTAATGGTGTCTGTATTTTAGGCGTGACAACTAAAAACCTAAGTCGTCCAGCTGCTTCCCAGTCAAGACTTATTTAAATTAAGAAGTGCCGAGCGAAATTACCATGAATTTAAAGCGGGCCAGTTATGAGATGTGCTGACAAGGAAAGGGAAAGGAGGAGGCAAATGGTGGTGGAGGAGGAGTGTGTATGTATTATTTTTAAGAGGAAAAAAAGACGACGTGGGGGCTGGGTTTTTTACACAGGCAGAGAGGAAGCGGGGAGGGGGTGCTGCTGGCAAAAAACTGCTGCGAAGGCAAATATCTTTGGAAGTAGCCAGATTTGGTGGAATGTTTAAGGTTAGAGGAATTGTGGAAAGCCCTTACTTAACCTTCTCAGACTTCATTTACTCACACCATCATTTACAGTGATTGGACACGCATTTTTGAGAAACTCTTTCCCGTCTCTCCTCTTTTCCTGTCTTGTCTATCCCACACACTTTATATGCCCACTCACACGCGCGCGCGCGCACACACAGATACGAGCGCGCGCACCGCCCGAGTGTGACTCAGCGCATGTACAGTCTGTTCTGTCGCTGTGCCTCTCCGCATCTGGTTCGACCCAGCAGAGCATGCATGTCGCCTGTCCGCTTGCACTCTATGCTGACACGGGTAAGAGGGAGTAATCCCTGTCCTGGAACTGAGGCTCTCCCCCAGTACATCCCTGCCCTATGCACCTCATTAATCCCTACCTAACTTAGGCCTTATGTGATAGTTGAGCGAGAACACCTGTCCTACTGGTCATAGAAGGCCAATGGTGGTGTCATCTTGGGTCACTGCCACGGACAAAGTTCACGGCATCCAAGAGACACGGATTTTTGAAATATCTATTTATTACTTTTGTCGATGGCGTCAATGTTTAATTTAGGAGATTATCGTTCATTTTTTCTCTGCAGGCTTATCTAATTGCTTGGCAAAATGCGTGTTCATAGGGAAGTGGATTCCTCTTGAGTGACTCAGTGCAGCCAGTGTGAGCAGGGAAAGGGCCTGCATGTATCCTGCTATTGTCTTAATCGCTTCCTTTCTCTTCCATCTGTCCACAGTATGTCCTACAGTGCCCTCATATCTCTGCTGACCCAAGGATAAGCTCATTGGACTACAATGGCACAAGAGACAGATGGTAAATTTTAGATAACTAATTATCTTACTTTGTCAGTGTATTCTTTGTGTTTAATTAGACTGTTACTCAGTGCATTTAGTATCCTAGAACAAGTGGAAAACTAATCCCTAAAACATGCTAACATGACCATGTTAAAAATGGTAGAAAGTCACACAACTTGCACAGGAGTAGAATGAAGGAAAAAAGCAATGACTTGTGTTAGTTGACAAAACCCTCATCAGTTTATTGTCTTTCAGCAAGAAAAAGGTCAGATCTCACATTGCTTCACCCGAGGAGTTTCCTCTATCTCCCACCGGAGATTTTTTTTTTGTCTTGTTTTTTTAGTTTGTTTGTCTTCTTTAATATGAGAGGCTACATCACCCTCCTTCCCTGAACCAACCTCAGAAATACATTTTACAGTTTCTCTGTACAGAGTATCTATTGTCCTCAAACTTGAAAAATGTGCCAAGTTCAACATGGATTCCTTTCCTCTTAAGCTATGTAGGCTGCATGTCATGAAAAACATTCATAGCTCGAGCAATGCCACAGTTCAAGTAATGGAGGCTGGATACTTCCGGACCTCTGGCAGTTCACACAAACATAGGAGGCCACATCATACCAACACCACCAAAGAGAGTGCATTTTTGTGGCGAATGTCAACCTCTCATAACAGCATCACCTTCACCGCCACCACTGCCGCCGCCACCACCACCACCACCACCACCACCATCATACATTGCAACAATAGAAATACTGTTGGATTGCACTTTCTTCAAGCTTTCATCTTGTGGCATATTTATAGAAAAAATATATATAGAATACAAAAAGCTTATACTTCTTTGAGTAACAGAATATAACATACAGTACTTCAGATTATGTTTTGATCAGCACATCAGCAGGTGTACATAAATTGCTCTCTGCTTGCCCAAACACATTGACTGGGCTAAACAGGGATGTGTTTTTGCTCACTATTAAGTGCTTTGGTCAATGGGTATAACATTGAGTATGCTTTTACAATGGTTTTCTACAGGATGTTAATGCTACATAATATCCACTGAATATGAATGTCTTTTAAGAAAGGGGCAAATTGTCAAGATGCACCACGACTTTTCACATATTCACAAGTGGCATTTACCCAAAAAATGGTTTGGCCCACCAAACCAATATGACGGAAACAACCTGTTTACAGCACCATTTTACCCCTCACAAATGCACTAAGTAGCAGGAACCCAATATATATGTAACCTATTGATCAAACTGAGTTAGATTTAGAGAAAAGGGACATCTCTGGCAAGAGCACCTCCAGTTGTAGAAGTCAAATGAAGATGTGGCACCCGCTGTCAGTGAGCAAGTTTGTGTTTCTTGACATCTTTACCAAAAAGATGTTCTTTAAACAAACGGCAATAAACGGCGTCCATTTCTTTTGAAATATTAAAACAGTCTCTTTGCAACTAAAAAAAATAGTTCAAGCCAACATTCAAGTTCCGGTCCCACTTCGATCTGTGAAATCTAGTTCACAAAAACTGATGGAATCACTTTAGTGCAAAATTTTACACAATGCACCTTGATGCAGTCGTTCTTGCAGGATACAGTAAACATGTCCTTTAGTATCATTCTGTCCGTTTACATCTCTGGAGCGGCTGGCGGGAGCCTCACGGTGTGTTTTGGAGTCTGTAAGTGTTTGTGCTCCTCTGCATGTTGCGAAGGCGTAGCCGGAGCTTTGGCATGTACTGGATGTGACAGCCGAACATCCAGGGCATCGTTGTGTTGCACTAAGGAGTGCAGGCGATAGTGTAGGACAAGGTCTTTCAGAGAGCAGTGGACGTCGTAGGGTTCAGCAAAGCCATAGCCGTGTGGTGTGTTGTAAATCATGCAGTGTTTTACTTCTTCGTTCACACTGGGGGAAAAAAAAAGACGAGTGAGAAATTTTCAGTCAGTCAGTGTCAAACTAATGCACGTTGGTTTGAACCGACATTTAGTGCTTTTAAAATGTTGTACTCACACAACAGAGCAGGCATAACATCCTTGCTTGCTGCTTTCACGGATCAGGAAGGTCCCAGGATCTTTACCCTGAAGCACCTCCTCGGCTTGTGTCCGGCTCAGTTCGCCGACAAACCAACTTGTCTCATCTTGATGCGGCAAATTCTTCTCATCTCCCTTCAGCACATATGTACTGAAAACGAAACAAGTGAGCCACTGTTAACATCACTGTAATATATTTGTGGTAGTTGTTATATGTTGTGGTTTTCTGGAAGTTTTAACTTACTCATCAAGGCTGTCATTAAGTATCCCAAGCCAGTCATTTATACGTTTCTGCCGTACACCTTTGTGATTAAGCCAGCTGCAAGAAGAGGTGAGAATAGAGGATTTATTGAACAAAGAAATAATAAAATATTACAAATTGTTATATCCAGATTTTTAGATAGGAAAATATTTGATGGCCACGCACTTGAGGTACTGGTCTCTGATGTTGCGTAGCTGGATAAGGTCAGGCCGCAAGCTGTTCATCTTTCTGTCTGTCTCTCTGTAGTCTTCCACCTGGGTTCTCAGGTCTTCCTCCAGATGGATTTTGCTGTCGTAGATTTCTCCAAGGCGGCACTTCAGCTTCTCGTAGTTTATCAAGAAACTAAGAGGGAACAGAAATAGATTTACAGTTTTAGGATCGCTTGCTGTAAGGCACCCAAATTAAACTTCATTTGTCGAATAGGGATACTTTTGGGAACATGATGTAATGCAAGTACCTCTCCAGATCTTTGTCGACTGCCTCGGATTGACTGTTCCTCTCAAACTCTTCCCCGTAGCGCTCCTGTTCACGGCACTGCTCCTCAAAGATCAGCATTGTCTCATTAAAGGCTTCAATGGCAGTTCGCTTCATTTGGATCTCCTTGTCACAAAGAAATCATTCATTACGGGACATCTTTGGGATTGTCAAATCTGAGTTCTGCACTTAAGAAAATAATTTGTTTTCTGATAATTGAAAGACAATCTAGGATAATTTAGATTGTAGTTTTTACCTGGGAGGTCTTTGTGAAGGCCTCATAGAGACGGTCAAACTCCTTAGATTTCTCTTGATACTGGCAGTGGACCTCCTTGAGCTTTCTTCCAGCGACATCGACACTGTCTTCTTTAACCTAATGTAAAAATTCCACATAATCACATTTTCAAAAAATTATTTCCCCGAACCTCCATCATAATATCAACTCAGAAATATTATGGCACCGTCAAACTGCTAACTGACTTACTTATCCAAATATAAAATAATGTGTGGTTGCTGTAAAACTGACCTGCTGAAAGCGGGACACGGGGTGGGTGAGCATCAGGTCGAGTGTGGCATTGTACTCCACCAACGGATGGTGCTGATAGTGCCAAATGAGCTCCACCACTGACGTGAATGTGAGTGGGTCTGAGAAACCATACTTCCCATCTCGATGGTAAATCTTGATCAACTTGTTGTGCCCGTCTTTCCTGAGTAGGGAAGTCAGAAAAAAAAGGGTAGATGAGTGTGATGTAAGAGGGAGATCCTCTTTCTTTTTAATGCTCGGACTGTTGCTCTGATGGTTGGTTATTGGTTGTTCTTAAGTTTACCTTAAAGTCAGTGTAAAGTCTCCTTGCAACTTTGTGGATGCGTCACGCACCAGAAAGGAACCGTCAGGTGTGTCGCGAAGCTTCTCGTTTACCTCATCCCTGAGGGGAAATCAGGTAACAGTCAGCGCATCAGACAGACTTACTAAATTAAATGATACGCTTAACAATTAGACGAGGATGATGGACAAAGACTTTGGTGAAGGTGCTTTACCTGGTAATGTCTCCCCAATACCATTCAGCGTCCTGTAGCGAATATGCAGGAGGGGAAAGGCAGTTGTTGTTCATGGTGGAAGACGCTGGCTTTGTTGACCTGGGAGGGAGAGCTGTGAGTTCAACAAACAAAGCAAGTGATTAAGATGACCGTTTCCGAGAAAGATAACACTGTACAATTTGATCTGTTGCATTGATCTGTGAAATGTTTCAAAGCACTGTAAACATGATCCTTT
Source organism: Fistularia tabacaria (assembly GCA_901007705.1). Lineage (NCBI taxonomy): Eukaryota > Metazoa > Chordata > Actinopteri > Syngnathiformes > Fistulariidae > Fistularia > Fistularia tabacaria. The sequence goes on from CAAKHD010006810.1 coordinate 21,122, forward strand.
AACTCTAATGACAATTGAAATGCTCCCATCTAAACATACATGGTCATGCATGCATGCATGCACCCCCAATCACACACACACAAACACAGTCACTCCCTCTCTTAATGGAGCCTATCGGGATGTAGGGACAAGCCCAGGCATGTTACCAACAGATATCACTTGCCAAATCATGACAAAGTGTGGTCAGCCCTAAAGAAAGAACATGTTGAAAACTAAACAGTCCACTTATCCCTTCTCTTTCTATGAAATCTTCTTCCTGGTTTTAATCTAAAAATCCCTGATGTTGTACCTTGAACTTATCTGCACATTATTTTAATTTGAAACCAAAATTCTGAACTTTAGGGCAAACTCATATCTTCAAGAACCAAAAAGTCTTGCATTCAGCCTTATTATTGATATTGACTGGATGGCTTTAAGCCCGAATAGAACTGGGCCATTTTATCCAATGTCTTTTTTTTCTTCTTAAAAGGTCTACACAAGCAAAATCCCTGACAAAGTCAATTTCATAAAATGTAAAGCCTGTAACAGCTCTATATTGAATTGACAATAAATAACACCTGAACCACTCTGTTTAAATTATAGCCAACCTGCAGATCCACCTAAGTTTTCCATCAACCTTGAGTAAAGAGAAAATCTGAATCCAGGCTGAAGTCTAAGCGTTTTCCTAAAAATGAAAAAGGAGGGCAAACCGCATCAAGAGGAGGTGAAGGGCGATATATTTCACTGCAGGACAAAAGTGCCTTTCATGAGGCAGTCGGGGTGAATACAAGAGAAGCCTCAGAGAGGAGAACATGTGGGTTTCTCCCACCATCCGCTCTCCTCTTTTTCTGACCTTAAAATAAACAAAAGGCAGGTGCAGCAGCACAGTGGCAGGCACGACACCAAAAGCCGCGGCTGCTGGACGCAGCCAAATTCAATCTGCACACCTTCCCCTTCCCGTCGCCTGCCAAGAAAACTCAACTGGATTCCAAAAGCCACATGCGCATAGCAGCACAGAACGGGGGCCAGGTAATTCAAGTACGGAAGGAATATTAAAACATGTGAAATGAGTCACGCCGAAGCCTGCTTCTGCACAGAACCCTCCGATCCAGAACCAAGGATTTCGGCACTAACACGTTTATACAAAGAAATCATCAGAGGGATTCTTTAAGAAGTTCGTTTTAATTTATTTATTATTTGCCCCCCCCCACACATACACACACATCGGCCGTCGCCGAATACATTTCTTCAAAAACGTATTCCATAAAACGTTTGTGTGTGTGTGTTTTTTTTTTTTTTTCAATCAGCGCTCCGTTAACACATAGATTGTGTACCGACTCGGTGACCGAATGACAAATGCGAATTAAAAAAAAAAAAAAAAAAAAAAAAAAAAAAAAAAAACCCGAAGGTCCAAAGGTCAGTCAAGAGCAGAGCCGCCCCGCCTGCCCGCCGGGGGCCTCCTTGGGGGGCGAAATTAACCAGGGCGGCC
>CAAKHD010006810.1:22609-49775 GCA_901007705.1 Fistularia tabacaria
CCACAAATACAGTCCCTGCGTCAGACACTGAATACATTTTTTCAACACCGTATTCCCTAGACCGTTTCTGTGTGTGTGTTTTTTTTTTTTTTTCAATCAGCGCTCCGTTAAAACATAGATTGTGTACCGACTCGGTGACCGAATGACAAATGCGAATTAAAAAAAAAAAAAAAAAAAAAAAACGAAAAAAAAACCCCGAAGTGTTCAGAGTTCAGTCATGAGACGAGCCGTCTAGCCTGCTCGCCTGTAGCCTACTTTCGGGGCTAAATTAACCACGGCTGGCTGCAGAGGAGAACAAAGCGTCCGTTTCATGCGGCGCTCATTAACGCAGAGCCGACTATCTTTCACCCCCCTTCAACTGTCTTGCATCTATGCTTTTTCTTTTTTTTTTTATCCCCCGCCACCCCCTCCTTCTAGTTGGCTTATAGGCGAATGCATAAAACGCGTTTCTGTCCCGAAGTTCGCCCCCTGTGCGCCGGGACAAAAGAAAAAAAAAAAAAAAAAAAGAGGCAAACCATTGCGCCCCAGTCCACGGAAAGGTATTACGTAATTGCGCTATGCATGCCTGGGCAATGCCACTGGGGAGGAGGGGGCGCAGCGCCGAGGACCTGGCGATTATAACGTTTTACTGACACCTGCACAGCGTTTGGCACATGTCAACGCTGCAATCGATTTCGCATCGGGTGATAGAAGCAGGAGATGACAGCAGAAAATGAAATAAAAACCGTCCCCCCCCCCCCCTTCCTCGCAGATCAGACAATGGCTGCCTTTAACCCTAAACTTACCTGGTGGTACTGGATCCATTTCGATGTAGAATAAGCCTTCAGAAGGATAAACCATTCCTGTTTCACAAAAGTAGTCCAGGGTGATGTTGTTCTCTTTGCACAAAATAAGAAAAAAAAAATCGCACGTTTTCTTTTTTGCAATCTAATGTAGGCTACTTCAGCGTAGACTCCGCATCCTACTTAGATGTTGGAGGGGGGGAAAAATGAAAGCCCTTCGACTATGTTTCCATCAACCATGACAAAGTCCAAAAATGCTCTTTTTAACCACAGCCTGTCTATCAGGGGACTTTTCAGACGCGGAGTGTCGGTCAGGGTACGTCGGCGATCTCCACAGCTCCACTTCACATCATATCGGAAGTGCAACGGCTTTAAAGGGCTGCTCGTAACATCATCTTGGCCAGATCCAACCCACCAGCGCAGTGTGGGGAGAGGGGGGTTCTTTTCCTTGTGTGGTTCACGGACACGTTAAATAAATCCCATTACTTTTATAGACGATTTTAGTATTACACTAAAAGCACAGCGAGCACTCTAATCAGGTTACTCTTACGCACGGGAGAAGGATACATACATTCGGCCATTTATGAATCCCCGGATCGTAATGGTACCTCCCGGACCGTTTCATTCACTTCCTCCCAGGCTGCGCTAAAACAGCTGAAAAATTGCAGGGCATGAATGAAAAATGAAACCAAGTCGTTTTTCTTAAATCACTGAAAATCCATTTGGGCTCTATATTGTGATTAATAGTATTCAAAGAAAAAAAAACTAAATGCTGTGGCATTTTTGCTTCAATGAACTTAAATCAAATGACTGCAGGATAATGAGATTGCAATAAAATTACATCATGTTTTAGGTTCGATGATTATTCAACAGACTCCTGATATTTGCCCTAAGCACTAGACTTAACACGACTGTCTCAAGACCATCTGTCTGCAAGTTGACTAGGGTGTATTATATCCGGTTGAGCTTGTCAAACACGTTGAGCCACAAAACTGGCATCTTGAGTGTCGTCAAAGGTAATTACTGATGAGATCATTCTGTTGGAGCCACAGTTGGTTCACACCTTAAAAGTAAGATGAATATTGATATAGGCCAGACTGATTTTTTTTTCTAATCAAGTCATTCTGGTGTTTTCTCAACATGTTTCTGTGTTCATGCACAATGAACACATGTATTGTTGCTCGTCCATGGCACTGAATGACATTGGGCTGTAAATTTAAACAACTGGGGCTTCGTCCCCAGCTGACCAGAGAGAGTAAGACAAGGCCCTCTTGGTCAGAGGTCTGTCTCTGTTGGTGTCCAGGCGTTTATGGCTGGTCCCCTTTTGACCCAAGCACAGAGAGTAAGTGAGGAAATTGCCTTTAGCATTCCTTTTTCTCATCAGTAAGTTGATTCTTTTCTGTGTCGAGCGAGTGCCCATGAAACTTCCTAAACTAACTGCCATGATGCACCATTTTACAGCCAGAGAGCATAATCATACCTTGGAGACACAGATTGATTCTGGGTGCTCGGGTACTGCAGAAAAATTCACACTAAAATTCTAGGAATAAAATCTGTCATGCTATTTTGTACACTGATAAAGACTAAATTGTTAGATGTGGAATATTTTCAGGTTGGAGTCGGAGATCAGATCTGGTATTTGATGGGCTCCCTTAGAATGTGTGTGATCATATGGCCTTTTTTGATATGAATGATCATGTAATTTTAAGGTCCGCATTCACATACCTCTCCAATTCTGTCAAAGATCTTTACAATTCACATTTTACAAAACACACATTATGAAACATATCACAATCAAGTAAAACAAAACAAAATTAAATAGACACACACAAATCTGTAAATTTGTTTTTGCCATGAATTCTCTGGGTTAAAAAAAGGAGAAGAAAAAAACTCTAGACAAGGCCTCAGATTTTTCAGGACAGATTCGGTCGAGAAGGTTATCACAATCAAAAAATTCACCCGAGCCCACCTTGATGAATATTTTTATGGTTTCACAAACTAAATTCTCTCACGTCCTCTGCGGCAGACATGCAGATCTTGTGCATATCAGTGTGCATATTTCACATCTGGCTGCTTTACAACATAATTTTGTTCCTGTAGATATTTTCACCATAACCTGCGGCCCTACTTCACTCATGGGGCGATTTTGGGGCATTGGCATTTACTAAGTCCTAATGCATGGTAGCGCTATGTCTTCAGCCTGGTCCTACTTCACGAGGTCCTGACCCCTGTCACAACTATTTTTTTGGCTGCTTTCCAAAATCCCCTTCCCCATCCCCCTGTCAGAAAAGCACAGAATTCCCCCCCTAAACTTCTAGGTCTGACCAGTATGACACATTTCAGTATCACCACTCTCTTGGAACACAATAGTGACAGGGCTCCAGATGTATCAAGGGATAAGCATGTGCCCGATGTCTAGGGCTGCATACGAGGGACATGCTGCCTCTACGATCACTGTCAGGAACAGTGAAAAGTACAACTGTGCTTTGTCTTTGCGTGCATGGTCCATTTGTGCGTGTTGTGGACAATGTGAGGGAGGGCTGACTTGCGGGATAAACCTTTAGGCTCTGCACCCCAGATCCAGGCAGTCCTGATGGGATCAGTGAAGGCTAATCGTAAGATTAACGCTAGAGGCTGATACTGCAAGCCTGCCAGCTGCCTGCTAGCTGATGTGACTCATCTTGATATCCACGACCGCAATGTATCACTAGACCGAGGGAGTGCTCTACTTTCATATTAATTGTTGGTCTGTGCTAAAAGTAGAACTTGTATTTGTTTTAAATGTCATGATGACTGCTGCAATAAGCAGAGTAAGTGTCAGAGATATTATGGAATGGTCATAAATATATTTGGTGTCAAAAAAATAAGAGCTCAGAAGAATAACAGATGGGATTTGCTTTAATTCATAAGAGGTCATTAATTTAATGTTGTTTGGAGTATTGTATATCAAATCTGGAGTGAAATTCTGAAAAGAGAATTAATCCCCATATGTAAGAGTGTTAAATGTGCACATGATAGGCTTCCTGCTGCTACTAAATAGTGACAATAATCTCTTGGCTTTTTAGAGTGATGTTTGTTTAGGCTTAGTTGACTAACTGTGTCAAGGAACATAATTCATCAAATGTTTTCATATTTCCTCTGTGGTTAATGTAGGACACATTTTTATCTGGATTTGTTTTATTAGTTGTCCATCAGAAAAAGACACAACACAGAGAAACCATGTCAGGGATTAGTTCAGTTTACCAATGTTGGTATCTGTGTCATGGTCCTGCATTGTAGCCCAGGGTGAATTGCACATCTCTCAAATCTTCTGTACTGTAGTGTGCAGCTATTCACAACCATTGAAGGGATGCATAATGGTCTTGGCAGTGTGTTCGACATTCACCATGAGAGACTGTGGGGTTTCCCTGATCGGTGGCCAGAACCAGCACACAAAGCATGCAGTAGTCCTGCCAGAGGCAACTCGACTGTGGGCAGAGTGTAGGGCGGCTATGGTCTGGCCCCCAGGACCCTGCCATTGTGGAAATGTAAGTGGGGACAGTGTCTGAACGGCTTGAGTTGGAACAGAAAACCTTGGATGACCAAAACTATGAGCTTCAAATAGCTGGGCCCTGGGAAACATAGCTTGTTCTTTTAAGCAGGTCAAAGAGAAGCCAAAAAATGGAGAAAAAACGGAAAACCAATGTTTGGTGGAGGGAATGTCAAATTGGAGGCTACGGTTACTATAGACATCAGCAAAACTGATATACTGTTTTTCCAAATGGTCTTGTATCAGTCTGTCCGACTTTGTCTGTCAAATCTAGCCATCTCCAAAATCTGCATTAGTCTAGCATCCAGTGGTCATCGCTACCCCTCATCATTTGTCGCTCTGTTGTGCCAGAGCCTAATCTTACTCACAGAGGTGACAACTGAGGCACTCGCGGCATACCACCACATAACGTTTACCAGCAAAGTGTCTGAGTTATGTTGACGATGATGATCCTGTGGTATCAGCGTCCTCTTGTTTCCCCTGAAGCCTTCCCCACATCTCTGCATAAGTGGAGTGCCAAATAAAGACCTGCCCATGAAGCGCACAAGCGGCATACATTCATGACATACTGGAGGTTTTTCCTTCTGAAATGTACTGCGGATGAAAATAGGTCACAAGACGGCCAAGCTCTATCAATTATCTCCAATTATTATTTGTTTTTTTTGCAGTTTTGCCCAACAGACAGTGCATCTGCCAATTACATCAAATTTAGAGGTCAAATTAAAGACCCTAACTACCATTCATATCACCTACTGATTGACTTTAGTTTTACATTAAGACCCATATGAAAGATAACTTAATTTTGTACGTGGGGTGACCAAAGGATGTTCATAAATACAGGACTCATGTTTGACTCAGCACACCTACACACTGACATCCACATAATCCATGCAATGTATCATGTTGGTCAGGACTTTAGAGAGACGAGTCATCTGTGTCCGTGAGCAAAGGATTCATGGTTTCACGCGGAGGGAAGTTAAGCCTGTATCCTCACTCTCTTTCTCAATCTCACACACGCACACACACACACACACACACACACACATCACACACACACATCACACACACACACACACACACACACACACACACAGACACACAATCCCAGGCTTTCATGCAAAGCAAAATTGAGAAGTCGAGACCTCTTTCAAGCTCCTTGGCAGTTGCCCCCTTTACATAAAAGAACACTACTCTCCTCGGCTACGCAGCCATCACATCAGCACTATAACTCTATTAGGCACAGCTCCAGGACACACTAAGCAACCAATGGCCCACAATGGCATCATTGTCGGTGGGGATTGCAGCCATTGTCATCCATGCTACAGGATTTATTCCCCTCCTCCCATATTGTGACCTTCACCCCTGACCCCTGCTGCCATCTCACATGCTCTGGGAGTGAGAGCTTGTGAGGGTTTATACCTTCCGGGTCTTAAATGCCCCTCTACAATGACTCAAGCCTGCTAAGTGGCTTCTCTCTGCAGTTCTAGTGTTAGGATGATTCAGGTTAGTGTCAGCAAAGAGAGACCAAGAGGTGGGGGGGTCAGTTACAGAGTTGTGGTTGGACTGACTGACCCTTAGAAAAGGTCGGTTGGAAGGCATGAGAGGAGAAGAGCTGCCTAAATGGCCCTTTTCTCTGCTTTTCTCCCCCTGGCCAGGGCAGAGACTCTGTATGGTTATTTATGAGCGTGTGGGAGAGCGAGAGGGTCCGCAGTGAAACCCACCAGCGTCTTTGTTGCGAGGGCTGGGCTGAGCTGAGGTGCCTGTCATTGGTTCAGTTCTATCATATATACATGCAAACGCACGCAGACGCACGGGCTCGCACACTATAAAGAACCCCTCCCGGAGCTGCAAGGACAGAGGAGAGGACTCTGTTGCGAGGCAGATTTGGAAAGTGAGGTGTGCTTCACACAATAGCTGTCAGCAATTTGATAGATTCCTCTCAGGCAACTAAACCCCATGAAACTTCCACAAAGTGGAGGCTGTTGACATCACTCTCAACTAGAGCTGGCAGATCTGTTTGGTCTAATATACCTGCTTGCTGTGTTTTGCTCCAGGACGCTCTCCATAAGAGTGACGTTATATATAAGCAACAAATTTGATTGTCGTGCTTGCCTGAAATTGTCATGACTAATAACCTTCTTTAGGCGTGATGTCAAAGCACCTGAAATATGAAACAAGATATAAAACCAAACTACAATGATGTTTCATAACACAGATACAATACATGGAGACTGTCATGAGTCAGATATTCCTCATTAGTTTGAAATTATAGAGAATATATTAACTGTGACTTCCCAGAAATGCAAGTTACATTTCACACCACCGCTACGCTCTGCCAGTGTAACACACACCAGTTTTTTCCTGACAAAGTTAAATTAAGCTTGAATTTCTTGCTGAAGTCAAATGGTCATGATGTCATGGTTTGAGGACAGAATGACTCGGTTTGTCTGTTGACTGAGAAGGCCTATTCTTGCATGTTTGGGTGGGAGCGTAGCATATAATTGCAGAGCGGGATAGCATGAGGGGATGGGGGAGGGAGAGAGTTAGCACGCAACATGAGTTTTGGCCCACACTTGCTGGTGTGGGTGCCAAACTTGTCAAGAGGGCTGCTGTGTATATCTGTGCACGAGGCTAGTTGTGCTCTTCTTAGAGACTTGCACTGTTCCAAGACACATCTTTCATTTGCACACGCTGAATAGCTTAGGGGAGCCCAAGGCAGTTTGGACTGGGTACAGATCTGGCTTTTTGGACTTTTTAGGGGATGTTGGGAGGTTGCCTGGCTATGTGAGTGTGTGTGTGTGTGTGCACGTCAAGCAATCTTTTCTGGATGTGCAAAAGTCCTCTCAGTGTCCCTTTTCAGTAAGAATCATTGCATTGTTTAGTTGTGAAGTTAGTTGTTAGGGAGCAACCAAACCGCTGTACACGTGTTGCAGCCATTTGAGGATTACACTGATCCAAAAATCTGACAGTAAAAGAAGAGAATGGAAACCTTTGTCTGGCTTTTCATATCCTCTCAGTGGGAGGTAGAAAGGCAAGACCTCCAGACCTGGGTGAGTGAGTGGTGGTGGGTGTAAATGTTTAGGGGGTGGGTGGTGGTGGGACAGGGAGGTGGGGGGGCTCTCAACTGCCAACCAGATGGACAACCAAGCCCTGTGTATTTAGGGAGATCATATGGGATAACCTTGCAAAGACAGATTGACATTTTGCTGACAAAACAAACCACCAACACTGTCCTGCACGCAACTAGCCCCTCTCCCACACGCGCGCACTCTCATGCGCGGGCATACAAATACTTTAAGTGGCATTTGCTTACATAGGTCTTAAGGAAGTTATTTCAGCATGTGTTAAGTACTTGGTGTGGAGCCACAACAATAAGAGGATAGGACAAAAACTCCTGCACAAACAATAGTGGCATCAGTGACCTGTGTAAGTGACACAACCTTGAGCCATGACGAGAGCATGCGAATCCATTTTCTGTGGGTTGGGATTTACCTTGGCACTTTAAGGAAATAGGCTGTATGTCACAGAAGGTTAAGAGGTCATCATCTGTTTGACTTTACTTTGTGTGCTGACGTTCTGTGCTAAAATGGTATTAGACGTCTTCAGACAAGATTAGGTTTTATGAGTCAGCAGGAAACTAAATCAGGTCATCGTACCTTTTCTCGGAGGACTTTTCAACCATCTTGATACATTAATGTTAACCAGTTATCAGATTCCGATGTTACCTTTTTTTACTTCTGGCCCAGTCAAAACAGTTCATTCAGTTTATAAAAACAAACAAGCAACATGTTCTCTGAACAAAAGGACAGAATAATTGCAAATGGAATTATCAAAAGTCATGCTGCTCTGTTTTCTCAAAACTGTAATCCTCTGTAAAACAATTTGAATACACACTGGATGATGCATGGCACTTAAACACATATACGCACTCATTTACATTAGTAAAACAGCTTGTTCCAGAATACTTTGTCTTTCAAAATACTGATTACATTTGTTGTCATAACATTTAGCACAAATGGCTGTCATCTTGTCACACCCCCGACTCTGTAGCTTTTTCTCTACAAGAGATGGCTATAACACTGCTGACAGCGCAAGACGAAATGATAAGCGTGACCCTAAAAATCTAAGGGTTGTCGTGACTGATATTCTCACCAGATTCATTTTGCTTTCTTTATGTGTATTTTTTCCTTTTGTAGAATAAATGTCAGATTTATATGTTCGGTTGGAATGTATTCAACTGCGTTACAGTAAAAAGCCTAAATTATAGAGAAAAAATGGTTTACTACACAATACTTGTATACAGTGCAACTGCAATACCTCATTATATATTGTATACTATAATAAAGTAAGAAACATGAATCATCTCAGATGAATCATGAACAAAAGAAATAAAAACACATCATGATATATACATACTGTATATTCTAACAGTGGGTTTGGATGGTGAAGGGTGTCATAAAAGGTAAAAGTAATAAAATTAGAGAAGAAGAATTATTTTTTAGTGGAGTGTGGCATAGTTTAATGAGAAGCAGAGGAAGTTGGATGGAATTTTGTCAAAGACAGCCCGCCTTGTGTTTTATGTCTAACTGCAATGTTTCATTCTATGTTAGCTTCATGTTAACATTATGAACACAGCAATATCCCTTGAAACAGTGAAAGATGTATTTAGAATTTGGATAAAGTTTTTCGAGGGCTACTGCAATTGTCGGTGTGTTTCTGAGAATCAGGGATGCTACAAGGGACAGGATAAAAGAATGGATAAAATCGGAGCAGCAAAGGCAGGGAAAGTCGCGTCTCATGCTTTGGGATTGGTGTTCGTGCTCGATCTTACCAGGAGCTCAGCAAGTTCACATAATCAGTGTTATTTTCTTATCCTTTAACCTATGAATGCATGACTTGAGGCATGACAGTATCTGAAAGATTCCAGCACTTTCTTCCAGATTCACAAATTCTGGGATGAATTTCCATGACGCGTTAACAAGATTTCACTAATCTTCTGACTTTTCTTCAATCACAATTTTTTTAGGCTGATATCTGAGTCCTAAGTAAGTTCTAAGTATGTTTGGAAAACTAAACAACTAGCATTCATATTGCCCACCTTTGTGTAAAGCACGCATGCTGCTTCCAAAATATGTCAACAGATATGAACATAGCCTCTGCTGATTGCATTACAAGTAAGTACAGTGTGGTTTAAGGTATCATAATGAAATTGTTGACCCACTCATCCTGTAAAGACCCCTCGAGTAAAGACAAAGATGGGTTGAGTAAACAAATTCAATCCTGACCTGTCATCAAATGAGGACAAACACCCTGCTTGAGGACCGAGGGTCCCTCGAGCTAGTATGACCGCATTATTTTGATAATTATCCCTGTAAGTGAAGGTTTGCCATTATCATCACTTCAAATGTCAAAAGGTAAACAGGTCACCAACAGCCTGTCTCTGGGATTTAAGTGCAGAGACGTAGTAGAGTAATGGGATGTTCCGGGAGATGTAGAGTCAGATAAACAAACAGATTGGCAGGGAGTCAAACATACTGTTGTGACAAAGGAATCCTCAACATCTCACTGACATGAAGCTAGTTTATGTTGCATGTCCGGCCCCTCTCAGTTTAATTACACTCATCATGCTCAAATTTATGGTGCCCACAAAAATTGTTGCTGGTGCTATTTTTGTAATGGCTGGTGCTTATATCTCCAGGATCCTTTCTTTTCACTCTCTCCTGCACTTTTTTTCAACTCTCCGACTCACTCAAACACAAACACTCATACACCTCTTTCCCTTTCTCTTCCTTTCCCTTCCCCACCGCTCCAGCCACATTGCTGCACCGAGTTTTCCATGGCCTCTCATTCCAGAGTGCTCTGCGAACTAAATAAATGAACGACACAATCCGGAAATAGTCGTCCAGCCGGAGATGGTGGGGAGGAAAATCCCTTGATTAGTGCTAGCAGGAGGGTTTAGCGGGAAATAGTCTTGCAGTCATTCACACTTCAGACAAAGCTTGCTTCTTTTAAGAAACAACTTTTGACTCTCTGTGCAATGGAAAAAAGTTTTTCCAAACATCTCGGTCTCAGAAAGTGCACATGTGTGCAAACAAAACCACAGGCGGAGACGCCATTTTGGTAGCTTCATGACATGGTAGTGGAGGTTAACTTATCTTTAGCCCGCAAGGTCAAAGATCAGCATTAAAAGAGGGCAGATGTCTCTGGAGGAGGTTGGTGTGAAGAGTAGAGCACAAGGCACTGGGTAAATGTTGTCAAGATTGGGCTAGTGTTTGCAGGGAGTGGAGGTGGAGGAGGGGCACTGAAGATAAGAGTTGTGCCAGCAGGTTAAAAGCAGGGTCAACTCTATAACCAGGGTGTTATCTGGATGCCTCTCCACACCTGCCAATCACAATCATATTGGAGAGTAACTGACGACATGTCACCAGCAGTGTTTAACGGCGATGGCACAGTGGCTCGGTCACTCCTGTCATACATGCGCAGGAAATATTCGGTCTTCTTTGGAAAACTGCAGTGTCTCGATCAGGCTGGTAAAATATTCCCGTTGGACCGTAGTTAAATCTCAGCTACTTTCACCGGTCTGTGCAGCTGATTTTAAAAAGTGAATGTGCTTTTTGTAGAATACGCAAATAACCTCCAAAGGCCCCAGTGACAGATCTTTAATTGTGTTTCACCCGGTGCCTGCTTGGTGCCTATTAAATGCACCAACAAATGCCCAGCTCACTTTTACAAGGGGAGGACAGCCTGCGTGAGTACGTCTCACTATAACAGTCAGTAACATGAGATGGTAAACCACACAACCGCTAAATCAGTAAAATGGGAACCCAGAGTCACTGTAATTTGGGAGAGAGCTGGTTAACCACTCCTCATAATGGATGGTGTTTCTGTTTAGCCTGAGGCGTTGGAGCTGAGGTCATATGCAAACAAGGCAAATCCTAGGTCTCGGCTTTTACACAGTACAAATTGTTTAGCTCCATATGTTTAATTAGATTGTTCGATATTATAGACTTGAACTTCTATCATGTGATTTAGGTGACATTTTTTATAGCATGTTTTCATACTTGACTTGCTGAATGCAGTTCTATTTTTATATTATTTGAGTCATTTTAAGTTTATCTCTAGCGATGAATGTGTCCATACTGTAAGTGTATATTAGTATTTTTCTGCAAAAAGTTAAACATGCTAAATGTTTCTTTTCTGTGATGATTTACACTGTGTATGACTTCGGGTTATATGCATATTTACACCGAACATCTTACAAATTGTAAAGACGTTTTATGGCGGGTGTAGCTTTGTCTGAGAAACTACCCAAATCTTTTCGCTGGTCTGTCAGTCTCACCCGTGTTTGCTTGACTTTAATTATATTTAACTTCCTCACTGGTATGTGTAGTTTTACATTCCATACTGTATACCAAATACCAACTCTTCAGAGGTATAACAAGCTATGAGGATTCACATACATCCTTTATCCTCATTTATAGGCTGTGATGAAAAATATTGCTGCAATACAACCCCCTCCGCTGCAAAAATGTTAAAATTGAACACACACAAAAAAATGACTTGTCATGCCACATGAAACCGACCATATTTCTTTTCTCGTAAAGGATATCATATCAAATGCGGAGCTGCACAGCGTGTTACATACCACTGCATATTGAAGGTGTTTATAGAGCCATGCATCCAGGTTGTAAAAATCAATTGGCTTTGTGGGAGTTGGTGCTTCTCTGCATTATCATTTACATTTGATCATATCTGCTCCATAACAGTCCCGTGTTTGTTACCGCCAAGGATTCTCATTTTTATTTTTATTTTTTGGGAATGTCCCTTTAAAGGATTACATCATCTTCTTTGCTCTCCACCAACACCACCACCACCACCACCACCACCACATTTCACTGTGTTCTGCCTTTTCTGCCCAGAGACAATTGGTTAATTCACCGGTGTATAACACTGCCACCTCCTGATCCACAATACCATCTGCAGAGCTGACACACCTTTCACAGGCGTGTATCAGGATGCATGAACTCCCTCAGTTGCTTTTCTCAGATCCGACAGTGCATCTCTGCGCTGACCATGTTTCACTGTCACAAACATGGCAACAGTGAAGTGGAAATGTAGAACAGATGGAAGATCTTCATGTTCATCCTAACCCACCTTGACATGAGTGGAGGACAGTTGCTACGTGCAGTGTTTTGTCAGTTCTGCTCTGCCACCTAGTGGCGCAAAGCCAGAATAAAGCAAGGAACATAAAGCCCTACTCCATCACTCAGAAATAATAATGTGACACACCTCATTGCTGACATGTCCTTACCTTCACTGGACTGCATCAGTCGCCCGTTACGGCCTGTGTATCGCTGCTCCTGAATGGTTACGATGTAAATCACAGGAGATCCGTGGGGTCGTCAATGCCTCTTTGTGCATCCGGTTGGCTCAGCTGACATCCACGAGTGTGTTGCTTGAAGACACCACAGCTTACACCACCCATGAACACTTAATGTGTCTTTGTTATTTGAGCCCCCCCCCACCCCCTGGGGAGCAACATATTTACACAGACAGTTATGGCTTTGTCAAATTATTTCATTATATAAGGACAATCCGGTCACTGTTTGTCTGCTTTCTTAACCCCTCGGTTTTTATCATCCCGTCTTTTTATTAACTGCTTATTACAGAGCTTCAGCTAAAATATCCATTTCATTTAGTATCCTGTTCCACTCAGTGTCTGGTTGTTCCAGGCCTAAAGGCCGAAAACTATAATTGGTGGTAGGAGGATATCCCACACTGTGATATTTATTATTTCTTGGATAAAGGAGAACTTGTTTGATGTGATGTCTGTTATTGACCACTTTTCCACTTTGTGTTTGATACACAGTGTCAATATTCTGTATGTGATACGAGTTGAAACGTATGAAACTACTTAAACTTTTCCACTTCTCAGCCTAATGAAATCCACTTATCTTATGTTGAATGAGACTTATGATGACTGCTATTCTGTTCCTACTGAAACATTTGGACATCGCTGTATTTGAGCAGCAACCTTGTGATCACATGCCGATATCTCTTATACTTCACCTCTAAGAGCTGAGGGAATGGCGATTTAGATAAATCACACACTTCACAAGAGTCGTATACACACACAGCTAACACAGCATCCGCCAGATCTATGGGGGATGACATTCAAGTTATGAATGGTATTTTGATGCTTTGCAGTATGCATTATATTTCAAATCATTTTGTGGTCCCTGTCGTTATACAGCATCATGAGGAGTTTATAGATAGCCTACTCTTTCATCCTGTGTAGTGAAAATGAGAAGTGCAAAACCATCTCTGTTGATTGAACAGCACATTTAAAAGAATGTTCTTAGGACATGTGCTGATGATCTCATGGCCAAGTCACGCTTGGAAAAGAAAACCTGATCTAAATGTTTTTTTTTTACCTGGTGAAATAAATGTTAATAGTGATAAGAAAAAGAAAAAGTTAAAATTTTCTTCAACCAGGCATTGAAATGATGGTGAAGTTACACTCTGCAAATATTTATTATCTACTTTTCCACTGTGTTTTGGTTAGTTTGGCTGCCCTGACTTTGCGGGTTTGAGCAGCAAAGACTTTTATTCCTTAATTATAACACTTGAATTTTTGTCATCCCCAAAATGAACATAAATTTAACTTTTATTCTACTCGGATTTGAACTAAAATGATCGCTTCACTGTGGGAATATGGTCATCTGTATGATACAATAAAGAAAACTAGGATGACCGTTAACCCTATGCTGAACTGGAATTTCACCAGGAGGTGGCAATATTGAGCTACACTGCTCTAAATGACCGTGCAAAGAAAGCCTGTGCGAAAACAAACTTGCTTAGTTTATACCACAGCATTTTGACAGGGAGTTTATTCTTTATTTCATACATAACTTCATGCATAATTAAGTTTAAATATGATTTTATGTTGCTTTCTTCCACAAACACTGTTTTTGTTTTTTCTAAGCCTTTTGCATTGCAGCTTTCTTTGGTATCTGCATCCAGAGTGCAGAATATCTCTCAACCTTCTCCCTTTGTTTTTCATCCTGTCCAGCTCTCCTTTACCTAATTGCAGATGTCTTGACCTCTGACCCTTGGATGGTGTCTTATGTAAGGATTTGGTTAAGAAAAGCACACGCGTGCTGTGTTATGCCAGGTGAGGTAAGCTCATTACAGGTTACTCCATGATGCTCAGGGTAACAACAACAAGCAGCTCAGTGGTGTGTATAGTAAGCCAAGGGAGTAGAAAGAGCAATAAATTATTCTGTAAAGAGTTTTCTTTTATCTTTTTGTAGGAGGAGAGAATTGCACATTAAACAGACGCTTGACAAAATATTATGATGAATGTAATAACTTACTTGTACCCCACCACAAAGGCATATGGACATTCCTTTTTATTTTTAGTTTTTTTTGCTGACATACATACCATCACTATTTTAAATTTGAGATAAAACAGTGAATCAGCAGAACTTTCCAGAGTTTCTATGATGCGAAAATCTATATTTCTGAGTACAGAATGTGTGTTCTTTTGGCATCCGTGTCAGCAGATCACGCCCTCCCCACCCCCGCCCCTGCGTCCCCCCCACACGCACGCACCAAACTGCCCACTCATGTCTCCTTTCCTTCCAACAGTATCTTCACCAGGCCAGCATGCACCCAGCTATTACAGCACCAAGTATTTCACCACTGCATCTCTGTTCTCAATATAAGTAGGACTGGCTGTCCTTTTCTCTCTTCCTTCCAGGCTCAAATATGAGAGGTGGAGTCCCTGCCTGCCTCCCATCTCACACTGAGCTTCTGTTATGATTGCTGCTGACAGTGTGTACTCTGCGGTGGTGGACACACAGTTGTCCTCCGGTGCTGCACATTCATAGCAATATCAACAACATTGCAGTCAATAGTTCAGCCCTCCTTTTTCCTTTAACTGGGGAGAGTATTTTTGTCCATCTGTCGCTTTAAAAAGATCTTGCCTTGATAGTTTTACATGCTCGGCTTCCACAATCCTCCCATTCAGATTCGTACTGCTGGCTCTGACAGCGATGGCCACGTCAAGCCAAGCTGTCAGCTTAAAATTCAAATCGCTTTGTTTTAGTTCTGGACAGCACTTTGTGATAGTTGTCCAAAAAAAGACCTTTCCAGTTCCTCGAGGAGATTATGCTCATCCTCAGCTTCCATTTCCTGGGGGCTACCCTGAGGCTTAACTGGTCTCCTCTCCATCTAAAATATATGCCCCAGTTGTCAACAATATTCAAAAATATATACCCTTTTTCCATGGTTACATTGTTGACAGTCTTGAGTTAAGTATGAATCCATGTCCCTTCAGGGGCAATTTTTAAATCAAATAAGTATTAATACTGTACCTGGTCTACTGTTGGTCAAAATCTATACCTAACACCACAAATGATGGATTGATCAGATAACTAAGGGTTACCTGTTACTGTTAACAAATATGTTTGCATTTTGCTTTGAAAGGAAACTTACCTTTACCTGCTTTGTATGCTAAATGTGTGAGGAGAAGGGTTCTTTGTGTTTTGCCAATGTATTTACAACTGGGATTAACAGCGACTTGCAGTTGTTTGATGGTTTACACCCCCTTTTGAAAAAGGGATGTAAACCAGAAAATAAATGAAAATGTTTCACAACAGATGATGCTTTCTGGCCAACTGAATTTTTTTTGTTTGCAAAGGCAATATAAATGTTGCCCAGCTTTTCGCACAAAAATTAGCTTTAAATCTCAGTGTTCTATGTGGTCATATATAACGCGCTTATATTTACAGTGTTATGTTAATATCACAATTTGATGCAGTAAGTTTCAAATTTCAATGTAATTTAAATTTATTTGATTTTTTTTTATTCTACTTGGCAATCGACATCTTAATACTGACATCACATCGGCTATCCACTAAAAATTACAGCACCATGTATTTCACTACTGCATCTCTTTTCTTAATCTTCCTGAGTTAAGTGTTGACTGAGTGTTGACATGACTTCTTTGATCATTTTCTAAGCAAACCTTTCTAAGCAAACCTTACCCTAATTACAAACAACCTTGTTTGAATCCGATGGGGCCTTTCTGCGTGGAGTGTGCATGTTCTCCCTGTCTCTCTGCATTCTCTGAACTCCTCCCACAGATAAGATAAGATAAGATAAGATAAGATAAGATAAGATAAGATAAGATAAGATAAGATAAGATAAGATAAGATAAGATAAGATAAGATAAGATCAACTGTATTAACTATGTGCAAGACAATGTGCAATATCCAAACTAGAAACCAAAATATGAAATATGAAAAGAAAATGTATCCATAGAAAATATGGGTAATGAATGAATATTGTAGTCATTGTATTTTTCCAAATAATGCCTCTGGCCTTATTATATGTGTGATTGGGGTCTTTAAGAAAATGTAATCATGATAATATTACCTTTTATTTGAGGGGCCTTGCTCAATACTCAGTGACACCATCCAGACATATATATACATACATATATTCAAAACATAGATTTAAAAGAAACAATAAAAGGAAAGACGATAAAAGTGACAAAGTCGAAAAAATACAAAATGAAAGTGATAGAGCAGTTGGCATCAGATGGAGTTATTCGCTTTTGAGTTGGGTTTTTAAAACAAAACAAAACAAAACAAAACAAAACAAAACAAAACAAAACAAAACAAAACAAAACAAAACAAAACAAAACAAAACAAAACAAAACAAAACAAAACAAAACAAAACAAAACAAAACAAAACCCGGGAACCCCTTTCCTTGGTTGTTTTTTTCAGTTGGTCACGCAGAAAGACAGACAGACGGACGGACGTAGGTAGTTCACATCCCGTGGACTAGTGTTGCATTCACGGACACCCCGTGCGGTGAACATCCAGTTGGTTGGAGAGGATGTGCCGAGGCGAGCCGAAGGCATCAGGGGACAGCGACCACGTGACCAGGCTCGCAGGGATTGGCTCAGAGCAGATGTGACATCAGCAAGCCTCCCTCTCCCTCCCCCCTCCATCCCTCCTTTCCTCCCTCCCTCTGTGAGTACCGCTCTGAATTTTTTCTTCCCTGCCTTTCCACAGCATCTCAGACATGGCGTGTGTCGCTTTCAACGTGCACCGATAAGGATCCCCCCCCCCGTCGCCCCCCCAACACCCCACCCTGGGATTTGCTGCGTGCATATCCTCCACTGCCGCCTCTTTTCTTTCCACCCCCTCCCCGCCCGCCCGACCTCCCGGTGTCCAGGAGTTGGGCCCTCTGGTGGGGGGGGTTGGAGGGAGTCAACATTGTGCTTCGCCGGGGAGCCGTGCAGAATTCAGCCATGCCCTGCCCAGGCATCCTTTGACCGCTTGGATTTCCATACCCCTCCCACTCCCCATTTCTGCATCTGCACAACGGGGGAGGGGGAGAAATAGGATGAAAATCTGCAATCATGATGCAAGGTAATTCCTCCGTGCACACCCTTTATTCCCCACGTCCTCCTCCCTATGCCCTCTCGTGTCCTGCCCGGGCCATTAGAAGCCGGACAGTCCGGCGTGATGTTGTGTTAGCCGCGTGTGACTGACAGATAGGGAGGTGTGTTTGAGTAGATGCCAAGGCGTGTGACGTTCGGATTTGTGAAAGGGCGACGAAAAATTCCCGAATGTCCTGCGGTTGCTGCTGGATCTGTCACCGTGCACGTCTCTGTGTGCGTGTATGCAGGTGCAGAGGGTCGCCCGTGTGATTCTATGCTGGTGATTGTGTGTGGATGGGAGTGTGAGCATCAGGGATGCTGCTGCGGCTACCACCAGAGCATCCCATCCCATCATTCCAATATAGCATCCTTTGAATACAGTGCAATGAAATGAATCATTCTTTTGAGCCGATGATTTAAAGTGCATTGAAAAACAGTAATCATAAGGCCAAAACATAGACATACCTTTTATTGCAGATGCTGAGCCCATTCATCCATGCTAACATAGTCTATTATTAGCAGAAGGCCTGGAGTCAGCCTGCTATCATATTGTTCTTGTTCATGATCTCCAGGAAATCAAGGCATGTCACATGCTTCCTGTGGTCATTTGTCGCTCACTGGTAACATCAACACACACATGTGGACACAGTTTTGTTGGAGAACGTAAGTTATGTGCCGTTATTGGGAAACCAGTTAGTTTTCTTACAGTAAAAGATTAAACCTGTTGGTCCAATCCAGCATCTGCTGTGTGACGTAACGTTAAAAACAACACTCTAATTAAGTGTTTTATTTTTATTTTTTATATTTGCTGGCGCAGGAGTACAGTAGGTTGTGATAGACCTTTAGGTTATAGATACTAATGCCAAGCTATCCCAGTGCGATATATTGCGAAATTAACCTCACAAGGGGGAAATTCAATTATCACAAAAGCATTAGAGGGTATAAAAGTGTGCAAATAGTAATAATAGCAAGAATATGCAAATAAATGACATAGATACAAATAAATCAAATACTATAAACAATATATACAACAGTGGAAATATAAAAGTACGAAAAGAGATAAAACAAATGCCTTGTGCAGTGAATGGTTGTAGAAAATACGTAAAGAGTTAGAAGAAAAGAGGAACAAGAAAGAGGCATTCATGTTCCCCTGGGGAAAAAAATGAGTGGAATAAATAACAAGTACTTCACCTCTTTTACTACTACAAACTGTCACACAGAAAAGATTATGTTAGACGAAAGCAGAAGTGAACGTGGCAGCAGAGCGCGGCGGCTGTGTGACACGCTGAGCACATCTGTCCTGCTCTGAATTCGTCGGTCCCGACCAAGAATGTACCCCTCCTATATTCTGTCTCTCAGTCAGCCTCTTGTTCGCAGTAAACAGCACATGGTGTCATGCTGGAGTCAGCCTTGCCGTGAAAGTAGGTTCTGTGAAGAATGAGAAGTGAAGCTCTCTTTTTTTTATGCACCTGTGACAGCCAACACAGATTGTAGGTTTTAATTGTGAGGAGCACAAGTCTTAGGAGGTGAGAGATAAGGGTTGGTGATATAAAAAAAAAAAATACACCTTTGTTTAGATATACTAATAAATATCATGGTTCCTTTGAGAAATGTCACATCCTTATTAGTGGTGGTTTACATCATGTTCTTTAGTAACTGTGCTAGACAGGCATACCGGATGCAGCATTACTGAGCTTCAGTATTTCGAATTTTAAAGAAATATTTTTACACATAATTTTCTTGTTAACTCATTAATTTATTTCTTAAATTTCAGCTACTTTCTTTTTTTTTCTTACAGGTATTTAAAGGGAATTTTCGTGTTGAGAAGCTCATTTATTGCAAATTTGTATCTCATATTTTGCTGATATTTAATCAACTTCTTGATGATTTTGTCTTGCAATTAGATTTTAGATATTTAGATATTTTGATGATTTTTCAGATGATGTGTTTTCTTCAGGGCACACATTTCCCGATGAATCTGAAAAGATTACAAAATTAGAGAAAAGAAAATCCAGAATTAAAAAAACACCCTCCAGATAAGAAACCTCAAAAAAAGACAGAAGCCAGAAAGCTTTTTTTTTATTCTAGGCCAAACAAATCCAAACAAATTTATTCAACTCCTGTTTTTTTATTCATTGACTTTTTTATTGACTTTTGTTTCAAAATAATAGAGAAATAACTACTACATATATCCACTGATGCTGAGCTAATCAATCAGTACACTAATATTTTCTGTTAAAATCTTAAACCTCAACCCATTTAATAGATAGTACAGTGTGTGTAGTATCTGGCTGCAGTGAAACAACCTCTATCTGCTGATGTAGGTCAGCAGGTGCAGAACATCCTGGAGAAAGAAAATGAGTTTGGTGTAAAGATAGTAAAGTCATGGCTAATGGCCTTTGCTGTTAC
Source organism: Fistularia tabacaria (assembly GCA_901007705.1). Taxonomy (NCBI): domain Eukaryota; kingdom Metazoa; phylum Chordata; class Actinopteri; order Syngnathiformes; family Fistulariidae; genus Fistularia; species Fistularia tabacaria. The sequence goes on from CAAKHD010006810.1 coordinate 42,787, forward strand.
ATGGATGCGTTACACCGAAGTCCCTCCACCTTTAGAAAACAGCTGGAGACATACCAATATATGATGTGATAACTTAGTATTATTTAAAATCCATATCTGACCCATATATCGACCAATAGTGGCATTCATAGCTGCCATTGTAATTTCATATGTTTTGGCAGTCTTTAAATGTTTATAAATCGCTATTTTATATTTAATGAGCTGACCAATTGCTGTATATTCACTGCTAGTAAAAATCCAGTTGGACACTAAGACTAATATTTGTTTAAGTTGGTTTTTCAAAATTTTCACAGTCATTCTGACATTCATTTGTTTGACATTAAATTAACAATTGTCACAGTGATGAATATAAATTAGCTCTAGTATGAAAGCCTTTTAATGTGAGTCATTTAAAGGAGGTTTAACGGTATCTGATTTTTTTTTTTACTTCCTTAAAACGGAACAGCTTAAAAATCTAATGTCAGTCAGGATCTATGAAAACTGTATTTTAGGATGTTTTGTTTTCATTTGGAGTCTGGATTCATGTTGCTTAATTCTTTGATAGGGAACATCAGCAGTCAGTGCATATGTTTCTTAACAACAATAAAAAGAAACCAAAATCTGCCATTTCTAGCTGATTCACGAAAATCTCTGTGTTCTAATGTGTCTCTCAGGGCTCCAGGAAAGTTATTAATCCACACTAAAATTTCAGTCATTTACGTGTTTGACTTTGTCATGCTGCCAAGTGAGCAGAAACATCTACGTCACTGCTTGTATCGTCTCTCATATGGCTCAGGTTGCTAAAGCAGGTTGTTACATTTCAATGCCAGGATTGATTTTCTATTTTTACTCCTTATCACACATTCTTAACCTCATCCAGGTTAAGACTGGAGTGAGGGCTTTCAGCAGGAAGGGCCAGGATGTCAACATAATCTTTGCTATTAAGCAGCCCAGAGACCAATATATCACAGGCCTTGACGTGTTCTTTTGCACCCAGAATGGGTTTCTCTCAAATGAATGCTTCAGAGCACCGGTTCCCTCTCGTGTTTTCATAGTGATGGCGCTCATTAGTGTGTTCACCAAATCAGTATCGCTGTATTTATTTTAACACCTAGGGATGTTTGATTTAGTGTCTCTCGCCCAACATCGGAATTCAAGTCAGCCGTCAGTAATGCTGAAAAGTCTGTTTGGGGCATATGTTCCAGTTTGCTCTACAGATTAAAAAAAAAAAAAGCGCAAGCAAAGAACACAAACTGAGCCGCGACTGAATGGTACAAAGTGTTCATCCAACCAACTATCCATCACATGTGTCTGTGTTGCTTTTCTGTGGAATGGAGGAACCCACTGTTCCCACTCGTCTTTTGAAAAGCTGTTATGCAAACATGCCAATTCCGTGTAACGGAATTCAGTGTCTGTCATTTTTGTTGGTTTCCTGAGGTGGAATTTTAGCATTTGAGTTTCATACGCGTTTCATCATCGAAGCACATGATGCACAAAATCAAATATCCCTTTGACCTGAGTGAGGAGCGAGAGGATTGCTCATGTCAGTTCACTCATCTTTTCGGGCCTTTGCCTTTGTCTCTATTGTTTTTGTGCTGCTGAGCAGAACAAACTGCTTCTGAGGAGGTATTTGACTCAAGCTGAGAGTTCAGCAAGAGAAATCATGACTATTTTTTCGTGAACCAAAAAGCAAATATGAAATGAACAGTTTTGCAATTTTGCAATGAGACAGATGATGATTTAGATTTTTCTATATTTTTTCCAGCCACATCAGTTAGAACATATGCCAACCAGATTCTGTTCCATCCTGATATTTGAAATGCACAGGCGTTTCTGCAATGTGAATGCTGTTCAAGTGACAGAACAGTCTGAACAAATGATAATGGTTAACATGGCAACATAATACTGGCTAATTTCAATGAGCTCCTAAAGGATTATCTTGTCTTGAAAATCAGTCTGTCAGCATGCTGATATTAGCATTTAGCTGTGGCCAGGCAGACCTCTATGCTGTCTCAGAGAATCGTGTGTGGATTTAAATCAGTGCACACCAAATGCTGGTGTGTCATATAATACTCAAATGATTTTAAAATTAATCCTTTATTTTTTAAACTTAAACCTGATTTACAAACATACTGTAAGTTCTGCTACAGATAAAGGATTAAATGGTTTTTAAGTTTTTCGTCACCACCAATATCTTCATGCGAGACACTTGCATAAACCTACATCTATACGTAGAGGAAAAGAAGTTACCATAGAAATTGTAACAGTCATGGACACACTCTGCAATTGATGATCGTTAGTTTTTTTCTCTTTTGAAATTCAGTTTTGCTGTTGAAAAAAGCAAAAATATCATTATGAGGATTACTCACTTAGTTAAAGTTACTAAGACATTCAGTAGCAGCAGCATAGTAGATAAATTATTGTTTCTACATGAAACCCGTCTAGTCAGATTGTTGCTCAAATGGTAATGGATAGTTATCTCTGCAAAGTAAGGATAGAGTGATCCACAACATGTGAGTGTTCGTGGGAACTACGAGCTGCAGACATGAACACACCTTGTAATCATTCATTTGTGTCATTCTGCAGTTATCTTGCCTCCAGGCCTGAGTTGAGACGGCCATCACTGCTGCAGGGCTTCTGGCATCCAGTTTGGCTGACGGGCTGCTGAAATAGATTTGAATCTTGCTAATGAAGTGAACACATTGATCAACCTTTGCTCAAGCTTTCTTATTCCTTTTATGGATTCTGGGGAGGGGACACTCAGGGTGATGGAGTCTGCACTGCTTCATTTTGTGTCGAAGCTCTCTCTTAGATGGCAGAGTGGTTGTATTTTGAATCAATATGTGAATTTATATGAACTTGTCAAGGTTAATGTTCATCCTGTATATTCAGGTCATCTTGTTGACTTTGTTATTTGTCCCCAAGTGTAGTTTAATGACAAGACATTTAACTTTATATCTGCCAGTAAAATTTGAAGATAACTATTCACAAATTTCTTTCTTCCACCGTTGTAGGACTGAAAAACCGAACCAGGAAAGCCTTAGGCTTAAGAAAGAAAGACAAGGATACAGACACAACGTGAGTGTGCTCACTCAAACATGTACATGTGCATGATCATACAGTAACAGTAACAGCAAAGAACACAGAATAAAAAAATGGGTTGAACTTGTTGCCTAGTGATTTTGCAATCTGTAATATGTTACAATATGTAATTTAAATGTTGAACCAGGATTTTCAAGTATACTGTTTTTCACTTATCACACCTGAAGCTCACTAATGAATATGGTGAAACTTCCCGCTTGATGCAATACAAAAGCATCATCCTCATTCTCACATATAACAAATCAGAGCACCATGGACACACATCCAGATGGTGCAGACATATAAAAACTTGTGATATCTTCTGTCTTCTTCATGTCACCTCAACAGGAGCTCACCTGACAAAGATGGATCTGGGAGTGGAAAGAAGGGAAGTGTATGTGGATTTTTGAATTTCAGTGAATAACTCAGTACACTTCCAGAAATTATACTGATCTGATATGATGCTCTACATTCACAATTATATGCATTGATGTTATGCATGGCACTGGTTTTCGTTTAAAACATCTGCCTTTAAACTATTGTTTCTTTTTATTGCAATTTACAGTTATATTGCATTCAACTGAACATCCTTTAAAACATATAAATGTGGTCCATGTTTAACAAATTAGCGAACACACTTGTAGACAGCTTTTCTTTTTTGTTATTCCAAATACATTTGCCTAATCTGGGAGTGTTAAAACAGAGGTTTGATAGGGCATTTAGTTTATCAGAGAACTGGAGCAATTTCAGAGTGACTGTTATTTAACATTTTCCTCCATTTTTTTGTCTTGTTACTGATATATATACTACATAGCAATCAATCAAGAAAAATAATTTACAGGTCAAATGATGATGAAATCATTTAATCATTTGTTGGCGCAGGGGAATTAATTCTTATTTTGTCATATTATTCAAAATTTTAATAAATGGCTGATTGATCAAAAAAACTCCATTAAAAAATTTAAAAAGTTTAAAACTCTGCATTATGTTTTATCAGTTGTTTGCTACTATTCCAAAAGATGGGATACTTGTCAAAATCTTCTTGTTGTGGCAACTGGACTTGAATTTCTTCACTTCATTCAGAAACTCCCCACAGGTCATTAGAACTGAAGAAGGGATGAAACAGATGAGGGGTGAAACGTCTTCAAGTAAAGAAATTCAAGTCCAGTTGCGACGACAAGATGATTTTGATAAGAATTCACCATGACCTGGATGACTTAGAACCTTCACAGACAAATGGATAGGGTAGTATTGTGCTAAGCTAACAAGAAGGGAGCTGGTGTCTTGCTCGCTGCTGCAAAAATTGAGAAGTGTGTACAACAGGGCTTATGACAAATAAGTATATTTTCACAGAAATTGTCATGTCTCCTCCTAGCATAATTTTACCTTTAAACTATATTTTGAGTAATATCTGCATGATGTCATTGTTATAACCATTAATATTATTTCATATTCTTATGCTGAGCATGCCCTGAAAATGATTTTAAAACAATTCAGCTTAGTTCGTCTGACAAAGTCTCTCCTTGTGGAAGCACATAATTCATATGTTCTCATAGTTTTTGTTCAAATTTGCATTTGAAAACATAGATGTTGCTGCTGCACTTTTATAATATTTATCTTTCCTGTCCTCCTTATAGAAAAAGGCTAATGGAGCGCCCAATGGTTTCTATGGGGAGATCGACTGGGACAGATATGTAAGTGACCTTAGCCTGCTTTCTGTTCTCCCTGTATATTAATCGTGAACTACATTTAACTGGCCACCTCTCTGCTCTCCCTTTACAGGCCTCTCCTGACGTGGACGAGGAGGGCTTCAGCCTCCGTCCTGGGGATGAGGGGGAAAATATCCTCTTTTTACAGAAGAAGGAGAGGAGGAAGGTGTGTTCGGAAGCAGAGAGAGAAGAGGAAAGGCAAGAGTCTGGAACTGAGAGTAGGGACTTTGAATATTGGGACGATTACAGGAAAAGGTAGAGAGTTGGTTGACATGATGCAGAGATGGAAGGTGGATATACTGTGTGTTCAGGAGACCAGATGGAAACTTGGTTTTAAGTTGTACTATCATGGTGCTGACAGGAAGAGAAATGGAATAGGAATTATATTGAAATAGGAGTTTGTTAGGAATGTTCTGGGGGCGAAAAGAATGCCAGATAGACTTTTGAGCCTGAAACTAGAAATTGAAGGTGTGATGCTCAATGTTGTTAGTGGCTATGCCCCACAGGTAGGATGTAAGTTAGAGGAGAAGGGGAAGTTCTGGAACGAGTTAGATGAATTGATGCAGAATATCCTCAGAGATGAGAGAGTGGTAATTGATGCAGACTTCAATGGACATGTTGGTGCAGGCAAGGGAGGTGATGAAGAAGTGATGGGCAGGTTTGGTATCCAGGATAGAAATGTAGAGAGACAGATGGTGGTAGACTTTGCAAAAAGGATGGAAATGGCTGTAGTAAATACTTTTTTCCAGAAAAGACAGGAAGATAGGGTAACTTATAAGAGTGGAGGTAGGAGCACGCAGGTAGACTACATCTTGTATAGACGAGGTAATCTGAAAGAGATCAGTGACTGCAAAGTAGTGGTAGGTGAGAGTGTAGCCAGACAGCATAGGATGGTGGTTTGTAGGATGACTCTGGTGACAAGGAAGATCAAGAGGCAGAGCAGAGGACAAAGTGGTGGAAGCTGAAAGGGGAAGAGTTTTGTCTGGTTTTCAGGGAGGAGATGAGAAAGGCTCTTGGTGGTCACGGAGAGCTTCCAGATGACTGGACAACTACAGCTAATGTGATCAGGGAGGCAGGTAGGAGAGTACTTGGTGTGTTGTCTGGAAGGAAAATAGATAAAGAGACCTGGTGGTTGAATGAGGAAGTGCAGGAGTGTATACAGAGAAACCGGTAAGCATAGAAGAAGTGGGACACCGAAGGGACTGAAGAGAACAGACAGGAGTACAGGGAGATGCAGCATGAGGTAAAGATAGAGGTAGCAAAGGCAAAACAAAGGGCGTATGATGACTTGTATGCTCGGTTGGACAGTAAGGAGGGAGAGACTTGTTTATACAGGTCGGCAAAACAGAGAGATAGAGAAGGAAAGGATGTACAGCAGGTCCGCGTGATTAAGGATAGAGAGGGAAATGTATTGACAGATGCTAGAAGAGTGATGGGAAGATGGAAAGAGTACTTTGAAGAGCTGATGAATGAGGAAAAAGAAAAAGAGGGAAGGGTAAAAGAGCTGACTATTGTAGACCACAAAGTAGCAGAGATTAATAAAAGTGAAGTGAGGAAGGCATTGAAGAGGATGAAGAATGGAAAGGCAGTTGGTCCAGATGATATACCTGTGGAGGTATGGAAGTGTCTAGGAGAGGCAGCGGTAGAGTTTGTGGCTATATTATTCAACAGGATCTTAGAGAGAGACAAGATGCCTGAGGAGTGGAGAAGAAGTGTGATGGTGCCCATTTTTAAGAATAAGGGGGATGTGCAGAATTGCAGTAACTATAGAGGGATAAAGTTGATGAGCCATACAGTGAAGTTATGGGACAGAGTAGTGGAAACTAGACTGAGAGCAGAAGTCAGTATTTGTGAGCAGCAGCATGGCTTCATGCCTAGAAAGAGTACTACAGATGCAGTATTCGCTTTGAGAATGCTTATAGAGAAGTACAGAGAAGGTCAGAGGGAGCTGCATTGCGCTTTTGTAGACCTAGAAAAAGCATACGACAGGGTGCCGAGGGAAGAACTCTGGTTTTGTATGAGGAAGACTGGAGTAGCAGAGAAGTATGTTAGACTGGTCCAGGACATGTATGCTGGTTGTGAGACAGTGGTGAAGTGTGCTGTAGGTGTAACAGAGAAGTTCAAGGTGGAGGTGGGACTTCATCAGGGATCAGCTCTGAGCCCCTTCTTATTTGCAGTGGTGATGGACAGGCTGACAGATGAGGTTAGACAGGAATCTCC
>CAAKHD010006811.1:0-19945 GCA_901007705.1 Fistularia tabacaria
CGTCAGACTGCCAGATGGAGAAAAGCGCGATTCGTCACTCCAGAGAACGCATCCTCACTGCTCTAGAGTCCAGTGGTGGCGTGCTTTACACCACTGCGTCTGTCACTTTTCATTGCACTTGGTGATGTGTGGCTTGGATGCTGCGGCTCAGCCATGGAAACCCGTTCTATGAAGCTCACTGCCCACTATTCTTGAGCTAATCTGAAGTCCACATGAAGTTTGGAGGTTTGTAGGTATTGACGGTCCATGAAGGTGGCAACCTCTTCGCACGAAGCGCCTCAGCATCCACTGACCCTGCTCCTTAAGTTTACATGGCCTACCACTTTGTGGCTGAGTTGCTGTCGTTCCCAAACACTTCCTTATTCTTCTAATACAGCTGACAGGTGACTGTGGACTATTTAGGACCGATTACATTTCACGACTGGATTTGTTGTACAGGTGGCATCCTATCACAGTTCCACACTGGAATTCAATGAGCTCCTGAGAGCAACCCATTCTTTCACAAATGTTTGTAAAAACAGTCTGCATGCCTAGGTGCTTGATTTTATATACCTGTGGCCATGGAAGTGATTGAAACACCTGATTCTGATTATTTGGATAGGTGGGAGAATACTTTTGGCCATATAGGGTATGTTTGTAAGGTGTGTGTCAAGCAGTTCTCACAGAATTGTTACCCTGACTGCTGCAAAAACATGGTTTAGAGAAAGACCTTGTGGGATGAGGGTCTATTCCGATGAAGTCACAAGTTAACTGAAGCTTAGAAATCCGCTGCTTTACTCAGATGAGAATCAAAAGTGCAGTCGTTTACGGTAACCTAAAACGTTCCTTTGGCCTTTTGGAAAGAAGTGAAGGTGAGCATAACATCCCATTGTGCAAAGGAAGTAAGCCTTTGAAGTCAGCAAAGCCAGTACTATAAATTACCGATCATACCTTTTGTGGATACATTAAAAAAAAAAAAAAAAAAAGATTAAAAAAAAATACCACAGCGTTATGTGGTTTGTAGTCAAATCACTTTTAGGATCATGTCGCTAGACAATTTTTCCTGAGATGAAAGTGCAGTTGGTCATATGCGAAGATATTCTGTTTAAAGACCATATTTGACTGTCTCAAATTTAAGTGCTATTAAGTATTAACAGGGTACTGAATAGCTGAAGGAGTGAAAGACAGATGTGTCAGCTTGGTGCCTCCCTTCCTTCCCTGCCCCCAATTGACACGAAGGGAATTTCATGATTTTCCAAAACAAAGTGCTCTGGGGGGAGGAGGGGCAACGGCACACAAAGTGGGTTTCCCACTGTGGCTACATCTGCACATTCTTCATGAGAGTAGCCACATTGCCCGAACACATTTCATACTTCGGAGAGCTCAGCAGAAGCATGGCCCTCCCTTGTCCGCCAACCATAAGTCTGTTCTTGAGGGAGGATTCAAAGACTTAAAACCCAAGTTGTTCAATAGACCTCGGGGCATTGATGAACTTCTCACCTGGACACGGCCTCTGGCATCACACACACACAAAGCGATCGCAGCAGAGGGCTTGCGTGCCAGTGCTGTGCGGCTGCTTCCCGCTTTTGCTATCTCGCACACAGCAACAGAAGAGCGGTGTGGGAATGATTAATACACTGCTGTGAAGAGGCGTTGAGCGCTTAATTATGCAGAACTTTGTTAAGCGTACCATAAATAATCAAATTGAACTGATATTCCATCAAACTGAACATGTTAATGGGAATACAACAGGGAAGCAAATGCATTGACCACCACAGTGTTGCATCTTATTCTTATCCAGGTTGGAGTAGACAAAGGAAGCAGCACTGGTGCATGTCATGGAACTGGCATATGCAGTTAGGATGCAACCGAAATTAGTAAAATGCCAGTGAGCAATGATGTGTGAAGACCTTTGAGAGTTACCCAAAAACACTGTACACAACCTTTGGCAGTGATAAATCATGTTACAAAAATATTGACAAACATAATTATGTTAGTGTTAAGAGACATAAATGACTTGTAAAATTGTAATGTATGGCTAAATATTTCACAGCTGGGATCACATCACCAAGGCTGATACAGAAAACCACAAATAAAAGTCAAACTGATGGCAAACACTTACCTAAAGTGTGTTGTCATCTCTCATAGCAGTTTCATTTCTGCAATGAGCCACCAATATTTCAGGCTGACACGAATGCTCTTGAGCATTACTTCTGAAAAATGCTGGTGTACAAGGATATAGACATGTTTGAGGTAGTGTCAGAATTCATGGAGCTGTGACGCAGATAAAACTGGAACTTTGTTGTTAAACTGCTGACCCTAGGCTCAGAGCCGTAGAGGAGTCACTGCTCCCCTCACCTAATCACCAACCCCAGCAGGAGTTGGCCACGCAGCTTCCTGTCTGCAAAGAGAAGCATTCGGCTAGTGATTCCCCTCAGGTATTCACCCATTTCTAGCATGTTGATTTCATGTCTGAACTTCTGCGACTTGTGTTGTTGTTGTGAGTCTGGTGCCAGCTGTTGTCTTCTCAAAATCATGTGTCAAAGAGTGAGGCAGTTTGCCACATCGAAGTTTTTGGGGGAAAAGAATGGTCTGGTTAATTCTGGAGCTGGACAACAGCCCATTTACACTAAGTAACATTTCAAAAAGATCGATATTATAAAAGTAGAAATCCCTATCTACTGCTATTCAGATTGTAATCAGATGGTAATTCAAGTCTCGACACAGCAACATTTACCTCCGACCCATCACATATGGACCCTATTTATTTATGTGGAGGATATGTCAATTCAAAATAAAAAATGTTGATGAGGCCACCAGGCCGTCAAAACCTAATTACTCTAGCCATGAATCCCAAGTGGACTTTGGTGCCAAAAATGTCAGCTACTCTCAATATGGACAATAAACCTGAAGTCCCAATGTCCACTGTTGTGGGCACACGGCTATTAAAAGAAATAGGGCGGGGTCCCTCTTGATGATGCACTGGTCATATTAATATTCATGCTGGGCTTCTGACCATAAAAAGTGATCAATTTAATACATTAACAGAGGAACATAGATGGAGACGGGTGATGCATGTGCAGCGGAGTTCCACTGTGGGTCTTTATCATCATGGATTCATCTCAGTGCATCTCTGTGTGTTGGCAGCACTTACCAGACAGTGCATCAGTGGTGCTGACTGAAAGTTAGAGCTAGTGACCATCCTTGACAGTATCCCGGACAGTTATACCCTGGAGCTCAGCTCTGGTTTCACACTCGACTGTTGGAACACCTGAACACGCAGAGGGGTCTACATTCCCCCGCCTAGATAGGTTTTACACAGTTAGAGCTCTGAAGAATTCCTCCAAAGCCCACTGTATGAGCAGAAACCGTGATGCCTCTGACAACCAAAATCTGGGCAACACTCAAGTCATGTGTTAAATGGATAACCGTGGAAGTTGGATGTGACTCGTGACTCTTAATGATGTAAATAATAAAAAAAAAGAGCAATATCCTTACCTGTATTTTCCACCAAGAAGGAAAAGCCCTTCACGAGCAGGAGCAAACCGCCAAACAAACAGATCTGGATTAAAACCAACTCCTTTCGCTTTTTCCGTCTGGCTTTGATTTTCCTCTGGTTCGGCATCACTTGCACTGACCGATTCTTGAGTCGGATACCAGGCAGGGACATCCCCTCTCCCGCTGTCACATCCATGCAGATTCCGAAGAGAACAGCACAGAGGGTTTTCACTGGAGTTGGGGGGCGGGGAGTGGGGTAGGGGGGAAAAAAAAAAAAGTTGGAAATGAGTGTAGCCGGGATGCAGCGAGGACAGTCCGGCGAAGGCGCTGATGTCGCGGCAGGAAGCGCCGCCGTCTCTCGTTACGTTTTAAAGCGAGGCTTGCGCGGAGTGAGGGAGAGGACGGCGAGGCGAGCTCTCCGTGGACGTGTCCCCGGGCTGTGACAAGGTTGGGGGGAGAGATGGAGAGAGAGAGAGAGAGAGAGAGAGAGAGAGAGAGAGAGAGATACGCGTGGGTACACACACACACACACACACACACACACACACACACACACACGCGAGGGCAGGCTGAAACCTCGGCAAAAAAGCACAGAGCGGTAGCACGCCGTGTGTATATCCATTTACATACTCACGATTTCCACGACAATAAATAAGTCGCTGTTTGTTTTATCTGTTGTTATCAGTTTAAATCATCTTTTGCCTCTTCGACATAAAATACTACTCAGAAAGAGCTGTGGTTTTGTTCAAAAGTCAATAAAAGGCATCCCTGTGCCATTCGCGCTGATAGGGACGTCGTCATAGAAGCAGCGAAGGTGTGCTTAATTGTATTGATCAACGATGTGATTGGTTTATTTTTCAGCCAGGTCGTGTGCGCGCGCATGGGATTACCAATAAAATTACAAGGGGAGCCTCTTGCGTCACTCAAGAGGAAGTTGTTCTGAGCGTGTTGAGGGAAAATATTTCCCAACTGCCGACGGGGAATCATATGTCAGCAAAAAGCTCGGAAGTTGAATTAAAGGGACAAAACTGCCGAGGTGAGACTAAACATATAGTCGGTTAAGTGGTTGATTAAACAGTTTATCAATATCACCACAGCATCAATGAAATACAAGAACTATAAACACAGCAGCTATTATGATAATTCGAGTTGTGTTGAGGGAAAATATTTCCCCACTGCAGACGATGAATCATTCGGCAACAAAAAGCTCGAAAGTTAAAATAAATGAATAAAACCGCCGAGGTGAGACTAAACATATAGTCGGTTAAGTGGTTGATGGAATAGTTTATCAATATCACCACAGAATCAGTGAAATATAGGATTTATAAACACGCCTGTGTATTGCCTACGATATTTATACGATATATATACGATATATTACGATCAATCGAGTTACTATTCCCACGCTATATAAATCAGTGTCATCGTCACTCCTGGTTTGATTTTTCTCGTATGTACCCCATTTCTATCCGTTAAGCATAGGGTTTAAATGTCAACATAACATCGCAACAAGTCCAACTGAAAAGTGAACCACATTCTTCATAGAGAAATTGAAGTTATCGTGCTGACTAGCGTCTGGTGGTTTGTGCCAGCTGAGCATGCCTGGAGACAACAGATGTAAATCAGTGTTTTTGCCACATGTATGTTTACATTCTGTATTTACTACTGATATCATGTTAAATGAAGGAAAGGAAAAAAAAAAAAAAAACACGCAACACATTGTTTTATGGTTGGAGCAAGACTTTTCATGCATTTCAAGAAGAATTTCCTAAAAGAAGACATCGTAGTGCGACACCATTTGATAGGCTTTGTTTACAAGTTTATACTATGTCAATATATATATCCATAAATTATAAAGTTGTTTTTTTTTTTTACTTAAATGATTGATTCAATTAATTTGATACGAATAGGTAAAACTGATGGTCAAATAAATCAGAATAGCAAGTCATGCTTCGAGATTTCTATCCCCCTCCTTTGGGAACATGTGTGTCATATACAGTAGTTTGTATCTGTAACAATATTGTTGTTTTTTCATGTGAAACTGTCTTTTTCGTGCTTTTTCGTATGTATTTTGTGGTAATATGACTAAACCAAACACACTGTACATATGGCAGCAGCCAAAGACTACAATAATGCCTTACAAGCTCACTCCCTCAGCAAATAATAACAGTAATAATATTATAATTCTGAAATATGTCAACCTTTCAGGCAAGACTGAGCCAATCCTTCTGGTAAAAGACAATCTCTGTTTCCCTTCAGACATTTGGTCTAAATAACAGTTGGAATGTTCACTGCAGCAAATCATTCATCAGGGCCCGAACAGATTAGATGTAGTATTTTCCTTGGCTGCACAATAGAAGTTACATCATATGGATCGATTTCACTTGTTTAGGTCTCTGCCTTGTTATGCATGTTGCCTTTAGAAAAGAGATGGACCACAGATTCCACTGTGTTTCTACCTTTTCACATTTTTAAAGCACTGATTAGAGTGAAACATTGCTTTTAGCATAAGGGATAATACTTGATCCTGGCCAAGTTCTTGATTGTCAGGCCTGAGGTTTCATATAAATAGCACTGGAAACTTTCCAGCAAGAATGGAAAAAGTGGTCAAGGCTCTAGGCAACTGGTTTCTATGTGCTTTTTTTAACCCCTTGGAGCATGGAGCTTTGACACAGAATAAGAGACAAGGAATCTCAGTTAGTAATCCAGACATGACTAGAGGCCTCAATGCTGGCATGAAATCTTGCATGTCTAACTTGCAAAGCAAGCTCAGATTGGCCATGGAGTTACTAAAAACAAGATGAATTCACAAACTCTCAGAGGCACACAAAAGAAAAAAATGTGAGGGGAAGGGGGAATGAGGAAGGGAGGAGGGTGGCAACAAATTAAATCCAGTTAAATTGTTTTTCCATAGCCAGTGGGCTTGGCAAAGGACCCTCTCACACACACAAGATGTAAGATAAGTTACAGGAAAGACAAACCAGGAACTATGGCTGTAGGAGAATGTCTGGAATTTACCCCACTGTACCATATCCAACCGACATCTTGCTCACTCCAACTAACCCTGGCCTGCATCTCTGGGTGTCCACACAGTGGGGCTGCTTGGAGACACAGGTGACCCCTTTCAACACTGTGCCTCGCTATATCTGCTGTTATGACTTATGCAGCCTTTAGATGATAAATGTCGAGCATCAATACTCAGCAGTCTGTCTGCTGCTCTTTCACTGTTAAGCCTAACATTGCGGAGGAGGACTGCACATTTGGAGTAGTACTAACACTAGTTGTAGATAACAGACATATTTGGGTCATGTCTTCCTTATCCGAGAGCTCCCGAGTAAAGGCTCCCTGTCCTCCTGCTGCTCTCCGCCCCAACACATAGAAAGCTCAGTCGAGCGTCATTCACGAAAGAGAAAACCTGGGAGGAGGGTTGATTGTGTTTGATATCGGCAGGCAGGGAGAGACAGTTGAAGTAAAAAGGCCAAACAGGTGTAAACATAACATTTCCAGATGGTGATGTTGAAAGATCAATAAGAAAAACTAGCCTTGCTTTTGCATCACTTTGATAATGACCTTTTTATGAGGTAACAGACAGTGTAACAGGGTGTTGACAGGGCTAGCCCTCCAGCATGGTGTACAAAGCAAACTATGAATAGAAAAAACAATGATTACCTAGAGTATACACCTGGTAGAGAGGGAAAATTATTTGACGAACCAAAGCATTTAGAAGCAACGACAATCATTCATTAATTCTGTGGTCAAAGCTGTGCATCAGAGACACCCAATTTTAAGGTCAAGTAAAGCTCAAGTAAAAATTGCTTCAATGAAGTTGTACATTAACACTCATTAGGCTGTTGTTACATTTACATACTTTTTGGGCTCTTTTTATAACATAACAAATTAAGTAACATTAATCCTTGTTTGGTTGTTCCTTAATAACAATTTTATTATGATGACGATACATCACTCTTTGTTAGATGACGTTAGCTCAACTGTTATGCAACTCGAGTAACAGAGAGTGATGAAACTGTTTATATGCTTCAGTTTTTTAGATGCCATCTCAAAGAAATAAAGTTGATGTTCCACATCATCACAAAATGGGTCAAAATTGAAGACCCGGTATGCGCCATATGCAGGAAAATTCGGTTTGACAAGGAATTACTAGACAGTGAGTGGCAAGCCCCAGTTGACAAGAGAACTAGTCCTAACATCAATAGTTACCTGCCCTGATATTGGGTCCCATTACATATTTCTGTGGCATGTTCAAAACTGGTTATCACTTGTTATACTTAACCTAGCTGAGCAAGGTTCACAGAACTTTTGGGCCCAACATCCCAAATACCAAGATTTATAATGCCAACTGTGCCCTGAATTATACAAACACTGCAAACAACCAGTTATTTGCACAGGGATCCCACACCCTGCTTTCTTTAATATCATGACTGTCACTCCCAAAGTGTTCATTTTAACCAGAGTTCAAGCATATGAGGTCTTTTTATCTTCATGTGTTTTTAGAAATCAGATTGATTCTAGCTGCTAAACTTTGACTGGGCAAAACTGAACCGATGGCTGAACATAAAATAGTTGTGGTACAAAATATGGTGACCCAACTTGGTAGATACCCCACCAACACTGCGCCGTACAAAAACGCATGCATTTATCTTCTCCTTTTACTAGAATAACCATTCAAGATAAACCCGAAATGAGTAATCAGACCAGTGATGAGGTGTCCCTTTTGGAACCAATATGGCGTGGTTATTATATTTCACAAGCCTGATGTTGTTCAAACCCTCGACTTAGTGCTGACTTAGGCTCCTGGGCCTGTGCCATGTCCCTGAGCCGAGATTAAGACAGAACAAAAAACTACTGGGTCAAACAGTGCAGAGTTGCTCAAGTCTCCATCCCTGGTTGCCCATTTTAAGTCCCACTTTGGAAAATATATGAAATCAGGCAATAAAAGACATAATCTTCTCTCTGCAATTATAGCTCTTCAGTTCAATCTGATCCTCGAGGCGGATGGTAAGTAATAGGGGCCATAAAACAGGCTCATTTATTATGTGTCCTGACCCAAGGTTATATGGCCGTCATTAATCAGATGAATTTGATGAAAATATTGTATTTACAAGAAATTATGCTTTATTGATCTGATAATGCTTTGAAAAAATGCAGTTAATTTACACTTTTACTCTTCTTCTGACAGTGACATTGTAGATCGAGGAAACAGCTCTGTAGGTGCTGCTTTACATTTTTTTTTGGGGGGGGGGGTTGATTTGTTTTTTATTCAACACTGCCAAAAAAAATAGCAATACAAGGTCATATTTCTATCATCCCACAATATATTTAATAAAATTGCCCAGCATTACTGACATGTGCAACGCTGTCTTTTTTTAGTTGTAGTTGTTGCAAGAAAATGATCATTATCAATAAATCATTATTACACAAATCTAAAAACACAAGAAAGACATAGGTTATCGCACATATACAGTATATGCAGATGAGATTAACTAATAAGAAAATCAATGGATAGACATATGATAAAAAACATCTATACAAAATGCAGCAAGAAAATGTTTGACTTGCTTGACAATGAACTTTTTCTGTCAAATGCAAAATCTTACCCAGGCTTCACTTTCAATAAGGCTTCCCCAAGTTTCTGTATGCCTATAGGTCAACTATTTCATTTCCAATATGTCCCTCTGTATTAGTGTGGCACCTAATTAATATATTAAAGTTATTGATATTTAGAGAATCAGCATTCGCAGATATATTCAATATATGAACAGATTATTTTTTGTAAGATTTTGGTTTAAATCTGTAACATTACCCACTTTTACTCAGGAAAGTATGTTGAAAACACAATTTATTGCATTACACATCCACCCCCAAAGACTTTGATTTCCTGAAAGCAAATTACATTTTATGGCCCATTGATCCAGATAATCTATAATATATATGGCAATTGATCTCATTTCTACCTTTCTGTATGTTTTTAAATAATTTTGTTTCAAATAAGGAGATTCTGAACAAAAAAAAGTTCTAGAAGACTTTGGCAGAAAAGAAGTTTTGACATGTTTTCTATATTCCCTAATTCAAACTTTCATGAGTCCATACTCATAAAAACAGTACGATTTCAATTAAGCGAAGGGGGCATTGGTAATGAGCATCAATGATTAACCTAGCCAAACACAAAACTGTCCAAACCTGAACTCTTCTGGACACTTCAGTCATCTTTGTCCCCCAGCTACTCAGACAGCCCCTGCGCTTAAACGTGAAAAATAACCTAATTGACAGACATGTGCAGCAAATAGAACATTCAGAACACAATTGGAATAATCCAATAATAATCTAGAAACCAACTGACGGATGTTTGTAATTCTTCTGCAGCTTGTTTATGGTAGATGTGGGCACATCAGTAGAGATATGTGGCCACCATCCATGAAATGAGTCTCATTGATTGACAAAATCATGCAAATACAATGTCTGTAAATGAATTCCATTCAAATAGCACTGATTGCATACTGTTGGTATCTCCAGTATGTAATTAGTGCTACAGTCAGGTACACTGATATAAGTGAAATGCGGCACAATCACATTCATGTATCAACTTATGCCACCTCAGATTTATGTGTAACCTGATACTGACAAGTGATACATGAAAAGAAAGTATCTAATCCAAATATTTTGTTTTTAATTTCATGACTTTGTACATTGTACTTCTTATTAGTCCGAAATAAATTAGGAATATGTATTTTTACAAAGATGTTTGTTTTGTTAATATCATTGTTAAGATTAGTTTGCTCATTTTCAAAATACATTTCCCAAATTATTAATGTTAGGAATTAACTGATTAACCTTTGCAGTGGAAATCTTCTTTCAGTTTCCCAGCCCCAGTGCTGCTGCACCAGAAATAATTTACTGATAGCCCTTCCATCAAATTCCTCACCACGGTCGCACTCTTAATTTAACTTCCAATATCCTCAACAATGCGTATTTCTAAATACGAAAATATTTAATTCAACAGAATCATCATCAGACTATAAATTGCCTTCAGTCTACAAAAGAAATTACTTTTGATATAAAAGAAAAGGGGGATTTAAAAACTCTACTCACCTTGCTTTGACCTCTCCGATTGTGTGTAATTGAATTTTTAATTCTGTGGGTCTCCAGGAATCTATATGATTCAAGAGTTGAGATTTTCATCAGGGAATGTGGCTGAGATTTAATTGGTGGACTTCCCTGTCAATTATACTCCTCAAAGTAACATTGATATTGCATTTCACAATATATGTATGATTTACTGCTTCATCCTGCACCTTCTACATTTATTCAAAAAAAGAAAGTTTAATCATTTTTAGGTCTGGAAAAACTCATCATGTAAAACTTTTATTTTTCTTGAATTATGAGATTCAAAAGCAGCGGTGCATATGAAACAAACCTGGGAAAGATTTTTCTTCATGATAGAATTATAATGCTTTTTGAATGAATAAATTGGGCCACCCCATTTGTTTGGAAATGCGACGAGTGGGGTTACGGGCCCAAATGCAACACCAAGAATCAACAGCGTGAACAGTTTGTTCAAGCAGAAAACAGATGAGGTAGGGGAATCGAAGGCAGGCATGGTCTGTTCCAAATTGAAAGGCAGGAGGAAGCTGGAGTTAGGCAAATCTGGCAGAAGACTTCGGGATGGGTGACGTCGGCACCTGGGAGACAGGCAGGAGGATGTTGTGATTCGGAGGGTCCAGCAGATTTGCTGAGAACCAGGTACTGGCAAGGGGGGGAGAGAGTGGAAAGAGAAGATGACCCGGCAAACAATGGGACCCACTCAAGCCACAGCCGCAAGTCCAGTGATGAGCGCCAGCTGTGAGAATAGCTGAAAGACCCCTGACAGGAAAACCGATCCAATTTTTTTATAGTTATCTCAGTAGAATACAATCTGGCAAAAAAATATCCTTGTCTTTTTAGAAAGGCCATTACAAGAAGGCCATTACATTTATAACCAGTTACTATTTCTTCATTAACATTGTAAAACATGAATTATTTTTACAACATACCCCCATTCCAAAACACAATGTTGTTGTTAATCTGCAATATCAAAAGATGTAATTAATCTCAAATTTACTTCAGATAAAAAAAAATAATTAAATATAAAGATAGAATCTCTATCAGGAAACAAATCATGTCAAACCAAGCGTGTGCCGTGTTACTTTACTGTCCATAATGTACAGTTTATACAATTAATCCACCGCTTCTTCTCTCTTCCTTTAAAAGGACAAAAGCTAGACTGAGCATGCTCTGCTACCCTAGAACTTCTGCCAGATACTGATTGGTCACAAAGAAAATTGTACCTTTCAGTTTCTGCAGGGGCCAAGGACTTGACCCTCATGTTGAGAAAACTGTAAATTACAGAGCAAGAGGTGTCGCTTTGGATAAAGTTTATGCACTCATACCAACTGGATGTTGAAAACACCCGCCTCCTGAACATCAAGTTGCGCCCGGAAAAAAGAAATGTCCAAGCAGGGGCCACCAGCAGGGACCTCTGTTCCCTTTATTAGCCAATTATTTCACATACTTTCACACTGGAGGACGAATAATCTCATCCCAAGAGAGATATATGGCAGGAGAGCTACTGGCTAAACCACAAATGTACACAAAAAGGAATAATGTTCAGAAAGAGAGAGAGAGAATTGTGATTCTTTTTGAGATGCTGTTGCTGTCATTTTAAGATTTGCATTTGCACTTGCCAAGGCTGCTGTGAAATTTTCCAGATCAACAACATCTTTCCTTACCAAATTAGGTTCCTTGATAAGTTATTCCATATTGTTGACAGCTGTCTGCGATATGGAACAACAAGTTACACATTAAAGTAACTTTTGTGTCGGAATCCCCTGTAGTCAATAGTATTTGCCCTAATTGGAATATAAGTGTCCATTTAGGAGCATTGATCAAATAGTGGTTATTTTTAGCTGCTTGGTTGCAGGGGGAATCGAAAATGCTCGGAGCAAATATGCTTTCTGAGTGATCCAATCAGGATTGAGCAACGCTGATAATCTGGTCCCAGCTGGTTTTAAAAATGTGTCTTGAACACAAATTTATGATTGGATTTCCCCTCTCTTGCAATGCCAATAAGCACAATTATTTTCCTTTTTCAGACCATATGTATTGTTATTGGCCATTGTGACGGATATTATAGATATAATTCACCATGTCTTGTTACTGATGTTGTTGTTTATTTACCCACACAGCTTGCTTATGGGTTATTCAGTTATCAGTTTGGAAGTGTGTTCTGCACAGGGCAGGGTGAGTTGGCAGGAGTTAGTGTCAAGGACAGTCCTTTTAAGCCGGTAGTGCACAGGTGAGAAGATGGGCAGTGTGAGAGGGTTTCAGTTGGTTGTTGCAATGAACAAATAAACAGCACGCCGCGACGTTGTCGATGTGAGGAATTGCCTGTGTGTTACTGATCGCAATTTTCACACCGTCACACATTTTTCCAATGTGAAGGAAACTGACATTCCAATTCTTTTTCAAGAAATACCTAGCCAAGCATCACTAGACCAAATCCCTGGAGTGAACTGCTCTGGTTGTTTGCAGATGGGCAAAAACAAAGGCTGTAGATCAAACACTGCTGTGGATAAAAATGGGGAGACACACAGCCAATCAGAGTAAAAGACACATGCAACACAAGAGCCAATCAGAAACAGAAAGAACAATAACTTGGCAAATCAGAGCACTGGAATTTGTGGCATTGCAGCTGAGAGGTTGCCCTGGGGATGTTAGCGGACAAATGGTAAAAATAAGGTCAGAAATCCAGCAAATACAGATTCCTTCACAGCAAGAATACTCACATTTTGTTCATATGCTCACCACTTTTCAGTCATTTCAGTAACCGTGGTGATTCGCCAGTCTTCAAATCAAACCCATCCCTTATGAAATGAGCTATTTTGATTGCTTCCACCGGGTGAAGCGTTCAGAAATCCGACTGAATGGGAGGAAGACCAGATAAGATGATATAACTACAGAGATAAAAGAAACTGAGATTGCTCTGATTCTTCTGGTTGCCAGCAAGGAAATACCATCTTGTTTGAAAGACCAGTATCTTTATCTATATTTATTATTTGTTTTGCAGAGAGGGTGGCACAGCGGCGCCACACAGCAAGAAGGTTGGGATATTCTGTGTGGGGTTTTGCATGTCTTGTTACAAGACTCTAAATTGACCCTGAGTGTGAAAGAGAGTGAGTGGTTGCCTGCAAGTGTTTATGTGTTGCTCTGTGATCGACTGGTCAGCGGTCTTGTACAAACCCAGCTTCTCACCCCGTGCCAGCTGAAATTGGCTCCAGAATCCCCACGACCCCGTGTGCAGGATAAGTGGCATAGATAATGAATGAATGAATGAATGAATGAATGAATGAATAATTGCAGAGGGATGAATATTCCCTGCTAGTTGAAGGCTATGCCCAGACGATTTGTAGTAATAACTAAATATGCCATTACAGTACAACTGGTCACATTTGTATTCACAGTTCTTTAGCAGTTTAACAGCACATGAACAGGAAAACCTTTTAATGCTGCCTGAGTGATAAAACCGGAACATGAAATCAACTTGCTTTGGAGCAGGATGTTTATCTCATTGTCAAGTTATGGCTACTGTGGTTGCAAACAGTGATGCGGTCTACCGCTAATTAATGTTCTGAGATATGGACTAAAATATTAAGACAAGGAGGAGAAAGATGTTAATTCATCAAAAGGCATTTCTTTGTTTATTTCTCTTTTCCCTGCCTGTATTAAAAGCTGAGGATGTTTTAGAAGTAAGAAGCCATTTTGGAGCGGTGTGGCAGCAAAGTGAACCATTTGTAACTGAAAAAGGGACTGACAGACACCTCTCTGGAGACTTTATCCAAACCATATCACACTTGAATATTTAGTTGAAAGCGTAAAATAAAGACCACAATTCTGCTGGTAGATTTGAGCATACAAGGAATCTTACATGGTGCGTATCCCTGAAGGCTTTATTAAATATAAAGCAGGTGCACCACCGTGAAAGCAGCGTTATGAATTAAAAATAGAAGTTACATCTTCTTCCCGAACATCTCAAATCATGCACTGGTTCTGATAGGTCAAGCAATTAGAATCATCTCCATGGGGGGTCAGGATTTGAGGTGGCCAGATGAGAAGGACAGACCCTCTTGTGGGCTGTTTGTATTAGATCAGACCGGGAAGGGAGCGAGAAGAAGGGGGGACACTAATTACTCATTTGAGGAAAGCACGCACTGTTCATGTTTAAGTCATGAAAAGCAAACACGAGCAACACAAACTCCTGCTTTTAAAATATGCAGTGACAGAGCCAGGAAAGCAACCCCTTGTCTGACATCTTTCTTACATCCAAAGTGCTCCTCCTCCCCTCCATAGGGCTGGCTTTTCCACCAGTCAGTATTCAGCCCGTTCACACATCCTGAGATGAAAAGCAGATTACCGACTTCTAAGGCCATATTTTTCCCCTGCTTTTACTTCTTTCTCATTGCCCCTTTGTTCGAAACCGCCCCTCACTTTTGCTTGCTTCCAGACAAAAAGAGCCTTACGCAAAGGGATGCTTAAAACCCTGTGTCTTGAGACGCTCGATTTTCCCAACATGTTCTTGAAGATTACAGAGGCCTGGGCCCCCATGCTGTAGAAAAGTCTGGAAAAGGACAGGCTTCCAAGGTCCCACATGTGACAGGGACTGCACAAAGCAGCAGTTAAAAATAACAACACGCCTCGCTGGTGAATTTTTGATGCCGGGCCCAGTGTCTGCATATACAAATGCTTCCATGTGCGTGTGAACAGAAGGAGCTGGAAGCTCGTCCGCCGTTAAAGTGTGGGCTGCAGTTTAGCGATGGATCCGTTTGTGTGCGTGCATGCCAGAGAGTTCACACGGGGAGAACATGGGCATCGGACTTGGGGGGGGGGGGTTAGAGTGGGTACCTGGGGAGCAGTGTTGGGAAAGGATCTTAAAAGCTTGGACTGAAAAGATAGTTTTAAGTAATTAGTGTTATAACTAAATAAAAATGGTCTAAATAAATGAAGGTTTAGGGACTGAATTTCATCTTTAAAAGAGCAACAAAGAGGAGGTGTCCAGGGGCCGGTCACCCCCTTCAAGTGTGCACAACATTTTAGTCCAATCTCCACCGTGAAAACTGTCGAAAGGCAGATAAGCAGCAATGAGTGACCAAGGAGGGTGAAGAAGAAGAAGTTTGCGTGCCTCAACTGCCCCCCAAAATTGTGACACATTTGATTTTGGACGCATGCACAAAGTTTAAGAACAGCTTAGTTAATAGTCAATACCAGCAGGTCAGACTGCAACCGATCACTAAAATAAAACATTCAATGTCATATTACATTATATCCATCAATGACTGCAAGAAAAAGGTTTCATTTTGAAGCAAAACCATTGTCTACTTAGCTGAATTGGTATGTTTGGGTTTGGCCTGTCCGTTGCAATTTCGAGATTAAATAGACATAACTCACCAGCTCAAAATTGGAAACCTGCAGTACTTTTGAAATACCACAATTTCAATGTCATTTTATGCCAGGAGAATCAATACAATTCTTCAAGATCCCATCAGCTTGACATGTGTCTCTCCTTTTGAAAAACATCTCATTGAGGTGTTATCGCTGTGGTAAGATTTGATTACTTTCTTTATCAGTCTCCATAAAAAAAAACGACGTTTTTCAAATTCGCAGTGAGTTTATCATGCAGTGAAAAGGAATGTCAACTTTGAGATAAGATAAGATCAGATATACTTTATTGATCGTAGGATTGGGAAATTATTATTTCTATGTACAGGAAACTAAGTGGTGCAAACGCTGGCAGTGCCATGGTAGGGAAAAAGAAATAGAAATGTTAGTAGAATCCAGACTGCAGATAAAAGCACACAGATTCACAGCCAATCAGTCTATGTGGTTTATGGCTGATGATTGTTTTTTGTTTTTTATTTTATTCAAAAGATGTGTTAGAAACAGGGATGTAGAGAGGAAGGGGAACCACGGAGAGCCCCAATGTACAGGGCCCAGAATTTCCTGCTATCCCCCTGGGGGGAAAGGGCCGTGCTGTGGCAACCTCAGCAAGGGGGGAAAACAGGCGACACGAAGGGAGGTGACTCAGTGCCTACCCCATGTTCTCCCACAACATGTCTCCCACGACATGTCTGTTTTTGCTTTTGAAAAAAAACAAAAAAAAAAGGCTCTGGGGCAAATACGAGCGACCCCCAGCCTCTGAAGTGCATAATGTGAAGCACGGACAGAGAAATCAATGGGCCCCTCTCTCATAAGTGTTACTGAGTTTCAACAGGGAGGTCAATGGCAACAAAAGGCAGCTGGCACCCAGGAGGAAGGGTGGAAAACTGGGACGCTGAGGTGAATGTGAATAGTATCCCCAAACTACACCATATTTTCAGTATACCATCCACAAGACAACCCAGACTGAGCTTAGCCTCTGCCTTAGATCCAGACGCGCGTTTTCATATGCTCATTCATCTGGTTCATTTTAAATCTTCAATAGAAGATTATGAAACAGCAGGAGGTTTGCAAGTCAGAATCCTTACTGGGTATTAATTTGATAGTTAAAAAACACCACTTAATACTGCATCAGTCATTTGTCGGAATGTCTTTTTTTTTCTTTTTTTTAACCCCTCCCCAAATGTAAATATATCTGTGAGTTGTACACCCTGAGTTCACTTTGAAATCTCTGCATGATTATCTTGTGGGTGGTAGACAGGCATTATGTGTCTTTTGAAATGAATAAAATACTAAAAATGTCCCTCCTTATTGTTGATGGATGAGTTAACAATTGTTATGCTTGTGTTTTTTCAGTTATAAGGATTAGTGAGGAGGGCTGCTAACATTTTTTGACTCCAGCTGTGGTATTGAGAACTTTAAGAGGCTGGATGAATAAATAATAGTTGAAGATTTGGAGAGAAATGCACTCACTCTCCCTACTTTCCAGCCATGGCCTTAAATATTAGCCTTCCAAAACAAAAAAGAATCAATTACATAAAGTATTAAAGTGTTCCACTGTATATTTTATGAGTTAAAAGTGACTAGATGCTTAGCTGAGAAGGTTAATTCTTTCACACACTGCATCATGTATTCACACTGAGAGCTTGTAGACGAAATTGATGGGCTTCCTCTCTTTCAACCCGAAGTTTTGCATTATGACTGAGAAAAAAGTCTGAACAGACACTCATTGCTTTTCAATATATATATATATATATATATATATATGCTATATATGCTATATGCTATATATATGCTATATATGCTATATATATATGCTATATATATACATGTGTATATATATATATATATGTATGTATATATATATATTTACACACACACACACATATATGTAAATACATATATACATATATACATATATACATATATATATATGTGTGTGTGTGTGCGCACACACACAATTACATACCATACATATATATAGATGTATGGTATGTATATGTGTGTATGTAACTTTTAAAACTAAATATATGCATATATAAATCCATCTTTTTTTTAATTCAAGGGAGCCCTGTCTGGGAGGACTAATAGGCATAAATATGCTTAATTGTTTGTCTCATATTACAATCTGTTTTTTTAAAAAGCAGTTATTTCTTTAAACATAACAATTTATAACAAATATTTAACCCAAGGGCCCTGCCGGTGCTTTACTAGCGCAATGCATGCTGGGTTGCATTGAAGTAGCGAGGTTGCATGGTGTTAACTTTTTGCACGGTGCAGTGCAGTATATACTGTAATAATGGCAAATTGTGCTGCTTTTGGGTGCAGTTTCCAGTCCAAGGGAAGCACAGGGGCCGACACAGGGGGGCTTGTCTACACAGCTTTCCAAGGGACAGGAAGAGAAAAAGGAATGGGAAATTGCCTTTTGGATGCACACAACTTCTCAAGGATCCACGGCTGTATTCTGACCGCTTCTCCAGCCGATCTAAGCTGCTGAAAGACATCACGGGTGCTACTAGTTTAAGACAGACACTAAAGTAAAACGCTGTGCATACAGTGTTCTTTCAGGAGCATACAATAGGTCCTTGGGAAACGACTGAATACTGCTTGAAGAAACTCCACAGGCAGGAGATGCTGGATGCTTTCCTGCAAGGATGTCAACGACCCACTACTGCAGAAGTATCATCCGATGACATAAGACGAGGCACCGGCAGGATCACGGAGTAAGCTGACGATGAGTCACCCAGTCGGTCAGCACAGTGGTCTGTAAGTCTACAGTGAACAGCCGATCGCAAAAAGTAGAGCCACTTACAACAGACGCTCTCTCTCTCTGTTAGCATGGCAACGCAGTTGCCGCACGCACACCGGTGACTTTTGCCGAATCTTGCCTCTTCTCGTCTAATTTTGTCTTCAATTTAAAGTTCATTCGGATTTCTGTCTGCAGAGTTATCCATCCTCGCTCATTCAGATGTTTTTGCACCGTATGGTAACATGACCGGGACCAAGCTACGGGCCAACCTTGTGACGCCACTATATAGTGAGCTTTGAAACGTAAACAACAATGGCGGCCTACGAGTGAAAAGGTTTTTTTTCAATTGTATACAAACTAAGATATGTTGAGAGGTTTTATGACTGTTTTTATGTAGCTGGTACAAATATTGATCAAATACGGCATTAATGTCTTGGTCACTGAGGATTCCTTTAAGCAGACAGGGCTGGTTACAAATACTAAAGGTAGTCAGTTTAACTGCATATTGTATGCAAGTAAATAAGTTAATCTGCAGTTTGCAGACTGGAGAGTTTAAGAATAAAGTAAAGATACTCCCAGCAGCTTGAGGTTTTGCATTTTTAAAAAGGTGGACTTTCATTCAAAACCAAATCAAAGATTATAGCAGTGTGTTATTTGAGTTTATCTAGGTGGAGACTTTTAATGAAAAATGATTGAAAATCACCTAAAACTCCTTAGCCCCCCTTATGTCTTCTTGTCCTTTGGGCTGCTCCCATCAGGGGTCATCACATCAAATCATCTCTACATCTGACTTTATTTCCTCTTTCACTCCTTCAATAAATCTCCTCTTTGGTCTACCAGCCATTCGGGCAATTCCAACCTCAACAGCCTTCTACTAATACCTTCACTACCCTCCTCTGTACTTGTCCAAATCATCTCAATCTGACTTTATCGGCAAAACATCTAAAATGCGCTGCATCTCTGATGGATGGACTCTGATCCTATCCATCCGCCTCACTCCCAAAGAGAATTTTTGGGATGCTTAATATATAAATATATTAAGCACCCACCCACCCCCCCCGTGTGTGTGTGTGTGTGTGTGTGTGTGTGTGTGTATGTGTGTGTGTGTGTGTGTGTGTGTGTGTGTGTGTGTGTGTGTGTGTGTGTGTGTGTGTGTATATATATACACATACATAAACATACACATATATGGGTGCGGTGTAGTTTTTTGACAGACATGTCACAGGCCCTTAAAAA
>CAAKHD010006811.1:32833-82478 GCA_901007705.1 Fistularia tabacaria
GGTCTGGGGTCAGTGCTCCCACTGCTTCCACATGCACTGCATCCTGAAGTGGCTGAACTCGCAGCAGGTGCAGCAGCAGTGTCCCATGTGCCGACAGGAGTGGAAGTTCAAAGAGTGAGAGTGGAGGAGGCGCTAATGTGTTGCAGAGACTAAAGCCTGTCAGTGATTTGTGTGTGTGTGTGTGTGTGTGTGTGTGTGTGTGTGTGTGTGTGTGTGTGTGTGTGTGTGTGTGTGTGTGTGTGTGTGTGTGTGTGTGTGTGTGTGTGTGTGTGTGTGTGTGTGTGTGTGTGTGTGTGTGTTTCCCCCACAGATGTAAATATGTTTTTGTACTTGTCCATTTCATTCCGTGGCAGTTTCATATGCATTGTATTTGGATTTTGTAATTGAATAAAAATGTAATCGCTTGTGTCTCTTGCCTTGCGTGGTGAAAATCAGTGTTTCATCTGCTCTGTTATTTGGCTCAGAAGCCCCTGTGGTGCTTTTGGAATCACATGATCACAGCGTGCATGTGACTAAACCTCTTGACCTGATTACCCTGAACCTGTTTCCAGCAAATCTTTTCAAAATGCATCATTTACACCTTAGGTCTTTCACAGAGTCTGCTGATCCCTCTGCAGAGAGGTGGTGAAAATTTTGGTTGATTGGAATTTTTGGTCTTTTTTGATATTTTAACATTCCAGCGCATGGATAAATAGGCAGAAGGTGTTATCTTTCAGTGAGAAATGCAGCCTCGCAAACAAACTCACGGAAGCCCGTCTCTGCAGGTACCATAGCACCAAACCAGCCTTAGATGAATGAATCTGTTCATTACTTTAGTAGCTTGGCACTATATGCAAGATGACTGTTTATGCATAAAAGTGGCATGAACCAGCATTTGCTGATATTCGCTTATTTTGGTTTAAAATGACTCCGGATTGTGGACCAGAAGACCTTCGGAAGTTGTTCTCCGTTGCCTCCGCGAACTCCTACCACACCCGAGTTTTTGCCTCAACGACCACCGAAGCCACATGACGCTTGGCCTGCCAGTACCTGTCAACTGCTTCCAGAGCCCCACAGAGCAGAAAGGTGTGATTTGACTGCTTCTTCAATTTGACAGCATCCCTCGCCGCTGGGGTCCACCAGCGGGTTCGAGGGTGACTGTCCTGACAGGCGGCGACAGCCTTACGGCCGCAGTTCCTGTCTGCCGCCTCAACAATGCAAGCATGGAACACGGCCCGTCCGGACTCAATGTCCCTCGCTTCACTCCGGACGTGGCTGCAGTTCTGCTGGAGGTGGGAGTTGAAACTCCTTCTGACAGGGGACTCTGCCAGACGTTCTCAGCAGACCCACCAGGTGGTGATCGGTTGACAACGCCGCCCTTCTCTTCAACCGATAGTCAAGGACGTGCTGCCGGAAGTCCGACGACACGACCACAAGGTCGATCAAAGAACTGCGGTCTAAGGCGCGTTGGTGCCAAGTGCACATACGGACACCTTTGTGCCCGAACATGGTGTTTGTTATGAACAATCCATAACGAGCACAGAAGTCCAGTAACAAAACATCGCTCGGATTCAGATCTGGAGGGCTGTTCCTCCCAATCACGCCCTTCCAAGTTGCACTGTCGTTGCACATGTGAAATGAACCTTACAAATATAAATATCTTATACTGTAAGACTTCGTGTACAACTGCAATTCTGTAAACCTTAAAAGATTTTCCAGGTCCGATCTGTAATGCAAGAGCCTCTTTCAACAAAATACTATTTATATACAAATACAGTCATATGCACGCATTCTTAAATATAAGAAGGAGACCTTTCTCTTTATTTTTTCCTTTTACCAAAATATCTAACAAAATTTTGAAATAACTAGATTAACCCTCAAACACTAACATTAAAATTAGTAACAACATCACTCATGTCGGGTATATTTTACCCGATAAAGTATCGTTTTCATCAATTTATATAGAAGTACAACACTGTATGCCAAATTGCAGTACTCTTCTTTAATTTCCCAATACACAATATCACATAAAGTACAAAAAAAAAAAGGTACCATGGGGGACCCAAAGAAAAGGCAGCAATATTATTGGAAAATCAGCTAATCCTTCACGAGAAATTTCCAAACCAAAAAAATAATGGAGCTGGGAACTTGTTCTTCGGTCCAACCATTCCTGGGACATGTGAACCTTGTCTGGTGAAGGCACAGTCTTCCTGTATCATAAATCCCACCCATAAAATATGTTACTCTCTATCACTAACGTCGGGTGAAAATCACACGAACGCATGCCTCTTGAAAAAAACATGAATGGGAGGAGGGAAACAAACATACCATTAAGGACAACAATGAGCAGCCTGAGGCTACCTAATGATCCATGCCACTCAGACAGCAGCAACACAATGAAAATCAAATGACAAGAATCATGTGGGTGAAAATCACCCAATGTTTGTGTTCTAGGGTTAATGAAAGAATAGTACGTTACAATTTGATTTTTAACATTTATACTCTGCTACAGCTGCACTACTGTTTTTTGCCCTATGGAGGCAGCAATGAGTTTCAAAACCCAACCATGACTTTAAAACAGATTTGCAGTAGTTCACGCTAAACTTGCTGCCCAACATTCAATGTCATTTAACCTCTGTAGTTTTGAATTTTAGCTGCATCGTGAGTTTATAGAGGGGGAAAACTAGACTGGATTAGACTATTAACAGAAATGTCATATGAAATGTCTCTGTGCCTAATTTGGCACATTTTATTCAGTTCATAAGGATATTCCTCACACTAAAATTATGTTTAGAAAAATAACTTCCTTATACTAAAGTAATTACTCGTAGGACATTACAAAGAATTCACAACACTTAACCCTTTGTCCGAAATTGCCAGCTCACATCTTCCTCAAGCTCTGCCAGGAAATGAATGAAATAGCAAACTGTCGATTTTAATTTAAAAAAAAAAATGTATAAAACATAATTAAATAAGAGACTCAAATCTACAATGTGTAATGAAAAAAACAAGCTGACTAAACCCTAAAGATATTAGTCCATGAAAAAAGAGGTTTCGTTTGTTAAGCACACAAACAATAATTCACACAAGCATGTTAAGTCTTGCAAACCTGAGTATAGGAGTCATTCTCCTCGTGAGTCATTCTCACGCCGAATAGCATTAAAACTTCAGTATTGAATCATGAGTTTGAAATCACTCCAGTAAAGAGTGAAGAGAAAACAGGGGGGGGCGTCAAAGGTGGATGTCCAGTCTTCCAGGCAGGAGGCACCATCTGTCAGGGCTTCCTTCAACCACTTATTCACTGAACTGAACCTCAGGAGTTGAGGCCGGTCATAGAATCGGGTTTGCTGAGCTCACGAGGGCTTCCTCTCCTTCTCTGCAGAACCGTGGGGTGACTGGTCACCGGATCTCAGATGGGTTTTTGTTTTGTCTGTCAAGGCCAGACTCTCTCAGTCGTTGACAGCCAGGCCAAAGAGTTCCAGCAGCTCCTTGTTCTCGGCGTCTATGAGGTCGACCGGCCTCTCCCCGCATTCGTTCTCCAGCTCAGGGTCAGCGCCGAGCGAGAGGAGGAAGCTGAAAGAAATGCAAATGGATCAAACGTTGTCGCAAAAAACTTCTCTTTTTCTCTGTGTCTAAAAGTACTGGAGAATCAAAGCTTGCATTTGTTCTTCCGTTAAACATTCACTGTTTCACTGTCACTCCTCCTCCGGGCTGCACTTTTGAAAACATTAGAAATGAAGTGCGGCTGCATTATTGGGGTCATGATGGTGCTCACCGTGCAATGTGAGGAAAGCCGTCGCTGCAGGCCATGTGCAGCGGGGTCCACCCTTCCTCGTCTCTCAGGTGGATGTCTGCTCCGTATTGGACCAGAAGCTCAACACACTCGAGGTTGCCAGACAGGACGGCCTCATGGATGGCAGCCATGCCTGCACACAAGGAAGCAACTGCTAAGGACAGAAGCGCAAGCTGGAGCTCTCGCCGCATAAAAAGCACTTGCGGAAGAGACTCTTTTGTGGCGCAGTATCTCACCAGAGAGGTAGATGGTGTCAAGGCTGACCCGCCTGGCTCGGATAAAACGTCCGATCCTCTCCAGCTCCCCTTGTCGCACATAGTCCTGGAAGACGATGTCATTGGGGAAGTGCACGTTACGGCTGGGCTTCAGAGCAGCAGCAGTCGTGCAGCTGACTGAGTTGCCACAGTCACTGGTGTAAGTCTTGAGTTCCAAGCTCCGGGACACAGGGCAGTGGCAGTACTTCATCCTGAGCAGTTTGACTTGGCTAAGCGCTTGCAGAGCAGGCAGGCAAATCCAGCAACGCGCTTTGAGTATTTCAGTTGGATTTCCTTTGTTATTCGGCCAAGGATTTTCTTTATCAGGAAGATCGAGTGTCTCCTCTCAGTGTCAGCGGTGGGTCTACTCCTTTGACCTCTCCAGTAGACCTCTTTATACTCTCTCGGGTTATTTTAGGCTGCAACGTCTCACACGCGCACCCAGTGACAAGATTTGGAAGATGAGTAACGCCTTGGTCAGGTCCTCCCACTGGCCTGATTTGGCCCACTCCAAACCCAGATGCTAACCCACTCAAGATAGCAACACCTGGGGGGTGGGGGAGTGTGTGTGTGTGTGTGTGTGTGGGGAGGGGGGGGGGGTGACGGCTCCTGGTGCCAACTATGACAGACGCTGAACCCCCCAAACTGCTCCTGATGCTGCACCATCACAGTATGAGTCATCTTGCAGTCCCTGGTTTCAAAGATCTCCTAAATCAAACACACACACACACACACACACACACACACACACACACACACACACACACACACACCTTAGCCTGTTGATAGCTGCTGTATGTCGCTGGATGCAATTCGAGTTGAAAAAAGTATTCTATTTAGTTTTTAAAGTCACCAGCCAAAGTGCCCCCAATTTACTGGAGACATTACGACATTTACTTTTCAAATAGTGAGTCACGGTCGACGTGAACTACGTGATACCGAACCCCCAGCTGCTCGTGATGGTTGAAAACTCATGTGGCGTCATGAGAATAAATGGCCATCTGAGCAACAGCTTTATTCAATTACCACTTGACTACTAAACTGCAACAACTGCTGTGAACTCCATTAACAAGATGTTGTTCATAAAAAGTGCTAGTTATAACAAAAGGTGCTAAATGAAAGCTGTCAATGTGGGTCACTGTGATTTAATTCATGTTTGTTCCAAGAAGGGATTCTGTGGGGAAGCAACAGCTGCATGACTGCCTGCTGAACACCGGCAATCCTCATATGTCAGGGATATGTGCTCAGGTGGGTGCAGAGGAGAATCCATATTATTTGTTAAGTTGAATATTTGGAAGTAAGCCTTTTTTGTCTCGATTTACCAAAGTGAAGGAAATAAACATTTTCCCGCTGGATAGGAGACCAATCCACATCTGTGTTCAGGGAGGTTCTGCACTACTGTGATTCAATGGTTTCCAACTGTCCCTCCATTGTGTTTTACATTGTGCATCAGCTGAGCCACTGAGCAGGCAGCTTCTGACTAAACTTCTGAAATGCAGTTTTCCTCTTTCTTTCCCCCTCTCACCAACATCCTCTTCCTCTACATTTCTGTCCCGAAGTCTGGCATGTGAACCAAGGAGCGGATGTTTACATTTACATTATGAACAACAACCAGTCTCAGACGACAGCCAATGTGTCATTTGCGGATGTTTGTTCTCAATTTTTCAATTAAAAAAATGACAATATCCTAATAAGCTTATATGAAAAATATATTCCAGGTCAATTATCATTCAAATTGAGCTTTTTATTTTATTACCTTTAGATACTTTGGACCTAAACTTATAGAACTCAGCAACTCAAACTTGATAAAACAATTAAAATTACCATAGTACCATAGTACCATAGCACCTAAGGGGGGAATGGAGTGATGCATTAAGGGTCTGGAGGGTACCTGGGGAAAATGAATGACAGTTTATAAGAAGAATTATTCCAAATAAAATTCAACGTTAAGATTTAACTGGGCGTCTTGTGTTGAGGGTCTAACAATAGTATGATGGACACGCTTCAGGTTTGAAATTTAGAATTCATGTTTTGATCCATCACATCAGGCACGGTTCAAGAAGGCTATCTTAATATTTTACCCGTTGATTAAATTGAGTTACCTCCAAAACAGATTGCTTGCTGCTGAAGTTCTGATCTTAAAGTATTGTCTCAGAACAGCACCTGCTTTGAACTTGTCACTGCAGCTTGAATACAGTTGAAGTCAACCTGTATGACTTTTTGCGTTTTAACATGTTGGAATTCTGGTGCAGTTAGCGCTAGTCCACCAAATGGCTGAGAAAACCTGAATGGAATTGAGGTGTTAGATTTAACTGCACCATTATGGTAAATATTTCTCCTTTTTATATAAACTACTCGAAATATTGAATACTCGTAAGTGAAGGGATTCGTCTTGGGGAAGAAATTGGAGGCAAGTGTCTTTATAATTTTTTATTTATTGGCCACCATTTCACGTTTCCACATCAATTTTGATATGATGGAATGCTTTGTTAGGTTTCCCTCTCAGATGCACAGCTGTCAAACCCAGCCCCCCCTCTACTCGAGCCACTGCTGCCTGCCAAACCACACAACACACACACACACGCACACGCACGCATTACCCTATTCATCCGAGACCAGAACATAAACACACTGCAATTTCTACACAATCACTCAGTGCACACACGCTGCTGTGGCAAGTTTTGGTAGAGCTACAAAGGATGCAGGAGGTACAGCATGGGAGAGGGATGGGGCTGTGCAACTGTTCCCTCCCACTTCAGATTTTACACTCTTCTCTCAAGCCAACCTGAAGTGAACCAACTCTGTCTGCATTAGTAACCACAATGAATCTGATTAGGCATGAATGCAGTGCAACCTATCAGAACTGGCTCCACAAACTGTCTCGGACCTGAGTGCGTCCAAGGGCCAACTCTGCCCCAACGAGGCCAACTGGCTATAGCTGGGCACAATGGCATAACATTAAAAAAATGACAAGTCCAAAAATTAAAAAAAAAAAACAAAAACAAAACTGAAAGCAATTAAATAAAATGGGATTTTACCCCCCCAAAAAGTTAAAGTTTCCTTTTTTTTTTTTTTTTTAATTAGAAAAATAGTCAGTAGCCATGCAGAAATGGGAAATCGGATATGAAGCTGACCTCTGCCGCCACCGAGTGAAGGAAAGAAATTGGTCTCAGCTATTGGAGAGTTGGAGGGGGGAGGGGATGACACTACACTGGACTAGCTCTGTGGGGCTTCAGTGAAGACTTACAAAAAAATAAAAATATAAATCAAACCCCTATAGGATGGCCCCTTTTCCCCTGAGATCAGTCCTTTCAAGACAAACCACACAAAATCTTTCTGGTTTCCAGAGGGGGAAGAATGTTGACAGCCCCTCCCCCCCCATTCACCTACGTTACGTAGGTGACGCTGACTCTGCTCAAGACTGTCAAATGCGGAGGTGAGCAGAATCATCCGAGGAGAAAAAAAAAAAAGAAAAAAGAAAAAGAAAGACGACAACTGGGTCTCAATGCCATTTTTACATTTGGTTGAAAATAGAGGGGGCGTCGAGCTAATGTGGAGCGTCGAAGGCATCGTGGTCTCCCATATGGGTGTTGTACTGTTCCACGAGGTCCCTCCAGGTGGGACAAGACCAGTCCGGCCAGAAATTGGAAGTTGAAGATGTGGCTGGCAAAAGGGTCAGCCAACCCCTGATGGGCTGACTGACTGGCAAGGCTGTCTTGAAGGCCGGCTAACTGGCTGAGAGGCAGTTACAGGGGAGTATTAATGTTCACAGGACAGGGAAAGTCTACAGGGAAGTGAAGGGGGTGATGGTGTCTGGCTGGAAGGGGCGGGGCAGGACTTGTCTCCCCTACTTTTCTCTTCTTTGCCAGCTTTTACAACTCATCGTGTCCGTCATCGCCGCCGCCTTCCTCACCGTCAGAGTCCTCCATGTCATCCAGATCCTGGATACCAGGTGAGAAGAAAGATATTCAGGTCAAACTTAATGATTTATGAAGTAGGTTGGCCAGAAAAAGAGTGGAGTGAGGTTTCAATGCGGAGATATAGAGATACTAGAAACAGATCCCGAGGTTGTGACGATTACTGGATAAATAAATCCTTCACTCGATGTGTAATCACAGCCACATCCACAGCTCTGAGTCAAGAGGACATTGTTGGGTGGCGCGGCCGTTCCTTCATGTCTAGTCCAAGAGCAGGTGAATGGGGGGCCATGAGTCAAGTCAGACACAGAAAAGAGCTAATGTTAGCTGCAGCGCTGCACGTGCTGCTCCAGAGGTCTCAAGGCAAACCCCCTGTTAAACGGTTTCAAACAGCTGAGGGTATTAGTGGGCAGCAGTTGTCTGGGCTTGAATTAGACTTCAGAGAAGGGGGTGTGGTGACAGAGGTGGAGTGAAAAGTGCTTGTAAACAGCTAGTGAGCACAGACGTGTGGTAACGCACATGCACGCTCACACATATCCTTCATTACAAGCCTTAATAATAAAGAAAAGCAGAAGTTTTGAGGGTACTCTCTTTTACTAGCATAAAGTATGCGCTAATGCGAAATATTCTCTGCACATTTCTGACACTAAGTGGAGAATATTTTATTTTGATTCAAATGACAAGATTTTATAATCGAACTAGTCAATAACATTGGTCAGTTATGCCATGGGCCCGCTGAAAACAAGGGGGGAACTTCTAAAGTTGCAACCGAAAAGTTCTCAGGTGTCCGTACGATCTACTTTAGGATATTCCAGGCCTGAAGCGTGGTTCCCTGTAGTTATGAGGGGGTTAACTTGGACAATCGTGCATATGCAAACATGGGATCCCTTCGATTTGAATATAGAAAAATGCAAATATTTCCAGATTTACATTTGTCTTTTCCCAAGAGAGCTGCCTCCTTGTTGAGGTTTGATTTCATCATCTTTTATTTCTGTCCATCAATGCAGATTCTTGAATATTGTGCAATATTTCAACTCCGTTCTAGAGTTTGTCTCCGAAATTTATTAATTACTTTCTTCAGGTTAAAAAACAGAGAGTAACTGTTGAAATCTGAACAAACTAGAATTTCACAGAGTAGGTAGGAGGAGCTGTATATGAAAATGTCATCACAGCTCTGCTGAGGTGCTTAGTGGCGTGCAGGAAGTAAAGGTTCTGAGGATGGCTACGGCCCTCGGGTGATTAAAAAAATAAAAAATAAAAAATCAAAATTAATCCAAAAAGTGACAACGAACTTCCAATACATTCTTACCTCTTCATCAAGATCCTCTTCATCATCCCCTGCAGGGGCACCACCCTCCTTGCCACCACTCTCCAGGAACTTGGTGAAGCCCTCCAATGTTCTCTCACCGTTGTAGTCGATCACCTGTTAAGGACATTTTATTTCTGATTAATGTGCGTGATTGCATTTTAACACCAACCCAAGGAAGGGTTTCACTACATGAGCGGGCGTATCACTGCAACTTCAACCATTGCCAATACATTTTGGAGCCCTGTGTGAAAATGGTGCAGATGACTTGGTGTGTGCAGGGTTACAGCAAGAAGCCAGTGGGATGAAAAGGAAGCGGGATGACACGTGAAAAGGTGGACCAGTGGAACATACACAAAGCTACCTTTTATTTTAACTCATTCAGTGCAGTGATAGCAATCTGTCACACTGCTCCATCCTTTCTCAGGCCCCTCTTCATCTTCTGCGTGCTATATCTAACCAGGGTCACAAGCTAATCCTCACGCCTTACTATAAGGGGACCCCTAAAAACATACCACTGACTGAGATTGCCCAGTCAATAAAGGAGTGCAGGAGAGTGAGGCACATGCGGGTTGAAAACACTAAAAAGTTAATGATGTTACTGAGCATGAATGTAGAAGAAACAAAACAAGATAATGGCGCAGAAGTTTGGAGGGGGGCGTCAGCAAGCTCAGGTTTCTGCACTCAGTCAACGCTGCTAAATCAAGGCGGACAGATTATACCTTGGATGCCCCAATCGTAATGATTTGAGATCCAAGAAACAACCCATATCACGATGGCTGACACCTACCAAGGTATGGCATGAAGACAGAAACCAGAGCACGAAGGGAAGAGGACAGCGGGATTGTACAGAAGTTCACTGCAGACCTTTCAAGAGTCTTTTTTGTTTTCTGTCCAGAGGGTAAAGCGGGGCTTTTGCTATCTCATAATAGTCCCATAACTAGTGATGGGAACGGGCGTACCTTGCGATCATCTCCAACAGGGAAAAATTTAAGTGTAGGAAAGCTGTGGACTTTGACTTCCTCAATCTCATTGGCTGTGGAATCCATCTTTGCCACAATGATGTCAGCGCTGTCCTTGTACTTCTCTCCAAGCTTTTCCCAGATAGGCGTTAGCTGTTTGCAGTGACCGCACCAAGGTGCATCTGGAACACCAAAGACAAACAGTGTTACATCACGACAGAACGAGATTTATGCCTACGACTATATCCGTGTTGGTCCAGAGTTATAAAGACAATTACAATCAAGAGTGGGGGATTTCCCTGAAAGCCTCAAAGATTTTGAATTGACAATCTACAGAAGTATAATTACCCACTGCTCTGAGGAAAAATAGTCCATTATATTATGCAGCATTAACTGTGAATTTCTAACATTCAACAGTGAAATCAACTCTGTAAAAACCTTTATTATCTAAATTTGAATATTATTGTAAAACTCCTTTTGATCTTATCCTAACAAAAGTTGGATGATAGCTGATGAACATCCTTAAACACAGTAGCTGGTAAATTGGATTTGTCGTCACGTGGAGCTTGGTGGCCTTGCTACCCCTCGGGCTTGGAAAAGCCCCCCCCCCCACCTGTCAGGGAAAATGGGCATATACCCTGCCTTGCATGACTAACCATAAGCCGTTTTTAACAACCAACCAGCTGAAAGACAAAAAAAAAAAAAAAAATCCCCCCAGTAATAGGAAAAGTTTGGATCACTTTAAAATGATCCAGCGGCTATTTTAAAAACAGACCAAATAAGCATCGGTCACCCGGTAACAGTTTAATTAACGGGAAGTAGGCTGCAAAAGGTACGAGTGAGCTTCTAGCACCTACTCTTGGGAATCTAAAAGAGGCTTGGCAGAAAGACAGTGAAGGAAGAGCAAGATTCGAGATTCAGACACAAGGGCTGAAGGCTCTGCCAGATCTATCACTTGTGAGCAAGTGAGCATCACTGCTTTCAAAATTACATCTGTGAACCCCTTTGCCAGGAGGCCTAAGAATATATTGGCTGATGACTACCGGTTCAAAATTACGATAGGATTAAGAGGAGAAAAAAAAAACAAAAAAAACAAGAGGAAGATCTTACAGAATTCAACAAAGACGTTTTTAGTGGGATCGAAGGCAACCTCCTCGAAGTTCTTGCCCACCAAAATCTTGACAGGGGTTTTGTCCCAGTCCTCTGGGATGTCCTGGCTCATAAGGTGTGGCTGTAGGAGGAGAATCGGTGAAAGGGTCAGAAGCTGTGTATCAATGAATCTTGACTCAGTGTAGACATGGCACTGACCAAGTTGATTAAGTGATACGTCTCGAACAGATGTAGTGATAAACAGGGCCTTATGAATTGTGTTATATCTTTTTGTCCCCAAAAGCAATCATGATGAAGAACGTAGAAAAAAAAAAAAAAGGATTTCTCATGAGTACATAAGGTTCTACAAACTACTTTTCTTACTTTGAGTTTGCCCTCTACAAACTTTGTGCAGAATGCAGTGATGCTCTCTGCGGTGATAGAGTCACTTTCTGGCTTGTACTTTGTCATTTCATCCTCCAGGGTGATCAGGCGGATGGCGGGGCACTCTTCTTTCTTCAGGCCAAAGAACTCTAGGATGCGCTGGTTGTCGTCCACGTCACTATCGATGAAAATGAACAGGATCTGGAACGAAGACAAAAAGTCAATATTTGATCAGACAGGTGTTGCCACATGTCCAAACTCGGCAAAGCTACAGCTTTTTATTTTATTTTATTTTATTTACTTATTTTTTAAAAAGGCATGTGCTAGAGTTACATAGGCTTCCAGTTAAAGTCACGTTTACTGGCATAACAAAGAGATATAATGACACCCACGAACAGTTGAGTACACTAACCTGACCCTTGAATCCATCTGCTGCTTTCTTAAACTGGTCCATTTTGTCCTGGAAGTCTGAAGCTGTTTTGGGCAAAAACATGAGGATGTGGGATTTGATGTCACCCCCAAAGATTTTTGGTGCGGTCTGAAAATAAAACAGACATGCAAGTTTGACAGATGGAGGGATTTTCACTCTCTGCTGTGCGCACAATATGGACTGGTCAAGTGGTACAAAAGAATCTACTCATTACCTGCTCAGTGAACTCAATGACTAGGGGCAGCTGATTGGCCTTGACAAAAGACAGTAGTTTCTCTTTGGTAACCTCCCCATCAAAGGTATTGCGCCCCTCGTCAAACTAGAAAGGAAAAGATGGAAACATTCAGTCGCAAATATTATACAACCACCTGCTGTCTCATCCCGTGAACATGAAGCAGATCTATCAAACCTCTTTAAAGTCCCCTGGTAACCCCCAGCTGATGAAAGAGGAACGGGCAAACAGACTTTCATTGAGTGATAAGAATAGATGCAGCGCTGCGAAGTGGCCCTTACTGGCACACAACAGGGGGTGAGGATGGGGAACAACATGTGGGTGCAGGCATGCTGGCAGCCTTGCAGCCTCTGACAGCCCGTGAAACTCAAGACCAAATCCTCTGTTGTGATAAACAAGCAAAAGATACCAGCTGTTTATTAAGATCAAACCCGCACGCTGGGAAGTTTCTCTACTTTGGGGCCCACATGTCAGCGGTCGCATCAGGTTCAATTTATTAAAGGGGATTAGAGACAGCTAAATAACTGTCCACTTGTTAAACCTGATATTGTGGTTTGTGTTTTGAGTCATCAAGGCCCATTAAAGACCGTTCCAGTTTCCCGTTCTTTAATTATTATTGACATATCATCTGGGGCTTGATCTAATTTGATAAAGCCTAAATATAAGTCACTGTGTTATGAAGATAAGAAGGGTTGAAGTCTTCTTGTTGTGGCAACTGGACTTGCATGTCTTCACTTGAGTGCTCTGTCAATTCTGGAAATCCACAGCGAGAATTCAGATATCGGATATTTTTTGAAATCCACTTGTGAACAGAAACCCCACCTGTTCATCGCACATAGCTCGATTTAGTGCAGCTGGGAAGATTAATATCGATTTAACATGCAAACATGGATGCAAGAATATGAATAATGGCAAAACATTCCACGACCATTAGACTTAAAAATCAGAAGTGAAGGGACAACTCTGTCGAACTGGTCAGCTGGAATTATTGATCTGATTGATATACACAAGTGTTTGACTGAAGAACGTGGCTTCTATGACACTTCAGCAACTTCTTGAAAATGTTTCCCAACTTTGGAATTAAATAGTCATTTCACAAGGTGATAATTTGATCCTGTACTGCAAGTAAACAACTCCCTAATGTGTCGACACATCACTTGCACTGTCAAATGATCTGCATTTGTTGATAGAAACCGATAAGTGTGGAGGTCCGTGT
The DNA here is from genome assembly GCA_901007705.1 of Fistularia tabacaria. NCBI lineage: Eukaryota > Metazoa > Chordata > Actinopteri > Syngnathiformes > Fistulariidae > Fistularia > Fistularia tabacaria. Next base: position 46,396 of record CAAKHD010006811.1, read on the forward strand.
TTGCCGAGTACAAGAAAGTGAAGCAGTCGGCTCAGGCTCTATCCTACAAGTCACTTTTGCGGACGTGTATATGCCATTGGCCAGGACATCAGAAAATTCTCAAGTCCCCTTTCAACTTCTCACAAGTTCACCATCTCCAGATCCGTATTAAAACTGACGATTAGCCTGGCCTAAAGAACCCTCCACAGTGAATACCTTAAGGCCATGCATGCCCCTCCCCACACACACACAAACACACACTACGTTTATAACGCTTAACATGATAATCAGGAGGTGTTCAAATATACAGGTATTTGAATAAACAGATTCAGCTCAGAAGAACAGAATGAGCTGTAAATCTGATCCGTGTTGACGTTACACCTAAAATTCTTTTCTGTTCATTATCATCAGCTGAAGCGTCCAAGATCACAATTCTGCTACATGTAGCAGCATGTCAAGTGGCCTGTGCACGTAGGAAACATCAGAGGAGACCAAAATTAGCTCCAGAGAGAAGATACCGTGAGGTCGGTTGCATCACGTTACAAAAGGTGCGAGTCAAAAACACAGGGTTGTCTTTAGCAGCCTTACGTGAGTGTAACATTTGCAAGTTTCAGTTTTTTTTTTCTTTTTGGAATGAGATCACAGCTACCCTCTCTAAAATGTAACGTGCAGTACAATTGGGAGAAATGACAGCGTTAATCTGGTAAATCAATTGGTTACCTGCGGTCGTCCATGTTTAAAGCCCGGCAAATGAAATTTATCAGATTCACTCATGTTGTCATAGTATACTGTAAGAAGTAGAAAACCATAGAAGTTAGGTAATACGTTACCTTCTTGAAGAGGACAACACTATCCTTTGACACTTCAAACTTAGAGTAAACGGCATCATCGGAGGTCATAGCAAAGGGAATGTCATCGATGGCCTCGGCTGCTTTTTCGTAGGCCTTGGCTCCGGCAGACTCAGCATCCTAAAGACAAACGGACATTCATCAAAATAATAAAGACTTATCTATAATGCAAGAAACAACTTAACGCATGGGCTACACTGAAAAGTGTTGAGGTGAAAGAGAAGAACGTTTACATTCTTTTAAATATCCCAACAGAGGACTTCATGAGTCTGATAAAGAATGTATATGAAATACAATCCAGAGAGCCATATCTCACCTTAAAGAATCCGATGACCGCCACCTCATTGTCAGCAATCAGGGACTCTGCTTCCGTGACCCCTGCCAGTGTGGCAACAGCAGGGCCTGTGCGCTTCTTCAGCCAGCTGACAATATCATCTGCCTGCCTGCCAGCTGCAATAAAATACACAAAGACACAATAACTTCAAAAAACCCATTAGGCATTATTCATAATTGTTTTCTTTGAAGTCTGCTGATCCAAACACACATAATCGTTATTCAGACAGATGGAAGTATGACTACTATTTCGGTTCGTTTAAAGTTTAAGAAAAAAATTACCACAAGCACTCCAATTCAAGAGACTAATACTGGATGCTGCTCATTTGAATTACTTGTCGTAAAATCAGTCTCTGAATGTTTGAATCAGCATTAATATGGGCTCTCGCTGGGTGAATTTGAATTTCTGCAACCTTTACCACCCCAGTACCAAATTCTACTCGGAGACTGAGTCGCTAATGACAGACCAGTCGTGTCCCTGCCAGTCAAGATAACTGGAAGCATTGCTTGAATGCTTGTAGTATGGGCGTGTTTTGTGTATGTGTGCTCTCTAGCTGCTCGTTTCACTGAGATGGGATTGCTTTGTTTAGCAGCAACCGGCAAACATGTTTATTCGTTAGACAGCCAATGTCAGCACAACTAAACTAATTTTCTTTTCCTGAAAAAATTATACACACTAGCCGCATGCTTTGTGTGGTCCGTGTACTGCTTCTTACGAGTTCTGCCTGGATGTGATCAATTGCAGAATTGTAATAAATAAATAGAATCAGATGCAGAAATGATCATTGTAGGGTGAGGGTTATCGCAGTAAAATCGAAAAATCATTGTGTTGTAAGTAAATACACAGCTTTGCAGCCGATTTGAATGAGACTATTGGGTCGCAACAGTTTGCGTTCCAACAAACTCCTCCTGTGTCTCACTAATGTCCCCTCGTGTCTGCATCAGAGGGGCCGCTGAGTTGACTGTAGCACCTAGTGGTGACAGTTGCTATACCAGATTCATCCTTGGCTTATATTTGAACTGATTTTGTACTGTGTTATGTGACATGAGCCAAACTGTATCAATAATTACCAATAGATTTATTTTAATAATTATCATTTACAACAGCTATAACGCTCATAACAAAAAGAATATCTGCACTCCATCTGGAGTTTAGTTTATCCATATGCAACTTTTACTTCTACTCTCCCGGAAATAAGGAAATGCCTGAACATGAATTGTCAGCAAAAAGAAGTTTTCTATTTTTTTCTCGTTATGCGTGTATGTGTAGGTACTTTTAAGCAACCATACAATGCAGACAATAAGCTATTGAAGACATTTTAATGCCAATGTTAATTTTGTTGTTTAATTATTCTTTTACATCTGATATAAACCAGTAGGCCATTGGTCCAACACTTATCAACACTCAATTACAAATGAGTCATGGTGAGCCCGCATAACAGATTTACTTTCCTTTGAAATCAGACGCCTGATGCAATGCAGAAGCAATATCAAAAAGATAGTCATGCTAAAAGGCACAACACGTCTTGCTCGCAGAGCCTAGTCCTTTGGGACCCTGGGCAGTGAGTTGGAGAGGAGGGTGTTCCTCAAAGCTTTACTTAGCTCTAAACTTGCTATTACCAAACCCACACTTTCCCTCCTTTTTGAACAGCACTCGGCTCAGGCCACAGAGAGGAGGAGACGTGAAGAAATGCACATCGCACACCACGGCGAGGAGGCGGGCTCAGTCTGCATGAGGGGATCATCCAGAAGAGACCCAACCCCCAGTCTGACACAGACGTGTCACTGAATGCTGATTGGCTGACTTCTTTTAGAGCAGCTGTGCAGACTGTATTACCAGAAGACGTTTGGAGTCAGTCGGGTTGGACTACAATTTTCATTCCTGTTTTTTGTGCATCTAGTAAGAGACTTCCAATATCATAAAAAGTGCACCTACTTTACGGTGACAAAGATTTCACAACATCACTTGGGAAAAACAATAAATTCAGATAATTTGGGGGAAAAAAAAGGAAGTTTTTTTTGTTTTTGTTTTTTTAGTCTTTGAATGCAACTCTTTTTGCATAAAATTATTTGTTTTGTAACATCTCGTGCGATATCTGGAAGGAACATTCCAAAACATACCTCCAGGATCTTGCAATGTTTGGGAGGAAATACTGTTAACCGGTAGCAAAGCATTATTTTGGGGATTCTTCAACCAAGAATCAGGTTAAAAGCTAATATTTATCATACTTTAAATACGTGTGAGAGGTTTATACCTGCTATATAAATGAAGGGAAATGCTCAGTACTTTAAGCTTGGTTATCTGCTGCCAAACTGTTAAAATTTTAATGCTCACCAGAGTATTCTTTGGGGGACTCCTTCTCGCCGCCCTTGAAGAACTTGATAGTGGGGTAACCCCTGACGCCATACTCTTGTGCCAAATCAGTCTCCTCCGTGGCATCGACCTTACCAAGGCGGATTTCTGACCCTTCTGCCTTCAGGATGCCGGCGGCTTTGGAGTACTCTGGAGCCAGGGCTTTGCAGTGACCACACCATGGAGCATCTGGATGGGTTGATAGGGCAGAGGTTTGAATAGTTAGTAAAAACTAAGCTAAGGTCTAGAACAAGAACATCGGGCATCAATAATCTGTCAGGAGTACACTCTAGTCCCAAATCTTTGTTGTATCTATCTTGTTTGTATTATTGCTATTTGATGATCCATAGAAACGTAAAGAAAAGAGGATTTGTAATTCGAATTTTAGTGGGATATCTTTGCGCTGAAATATCTAACTTATGTATAAAAACCATTTGAAAGTACATTGTACAATTATGGAACATTTAACTGATGTTTTCAATTAAAATGCACTGCAATATTTAGCATCCTCTTGATATTACATACATTAGTATCCCCTCAGTTTTCATATGAACTACATTTTGTTGTAATTTGAGTTTTTTTGAATCTTTAAATGACTGTCTTGGCTGTGTAAAAGTTCATGTACTCTACAGCAAGCCAACATTTAATTTGAAGGGGAATTTTTCAGACACTTCAGACATTGCACTTTTAACTGTTAAGTAAGCTTCCTGCTATTTGAGCCAGTTTGATTAAAATGTACGAGATCCACATTCAAAGTTTCCCATGACAAATGTAATGTATAAGTTATGAATTAATCTTGTTCCTTTCATATTATTTCATTTGTACAAAAATTATTGCTACCTCTTTGGGCTTGAAGTATCGTGACACTTGTTTAGGAGGATATTTCATCCAGACGACACATATTACTATGGGCATTTTCGGGTAATGATTCAAAGGTTTGGAGGTCAAAGTATTTATACTATCAGGATGTGTGTCAAGGGATGGGGTGTCGAACTGACCTGCCACACGATGATAAAAATATGATAAAATCAGCAAACACACCTTAACATTGTATCAGGAAAAATGCAATAGTTTTAATATTAGGCTTTTTTCAATTAACTTTAAAAAGCAAAAGGTCCTTGCGTGTGCAATTAATTAATTTCTTGCTAATAAAAAAGGGTTCATTTGGGGAATTATTGAGCCATTTAACTGAAAACTTTGTCCATTATATTTTTCAACAGTCATAGCAGTGACCCGAACTCATAAGTTTTGGGTCCCTAACTATAATAGTACACATCCCGGCAGTTTTAAAAAAGGATTTCTTACATCTATCATTGATCCAACGGTACGTTTGAAAATCACCTGCTTTACCGTGACACGTCGAATATAATGACCTGCATTGCATCACCTTGATTTCCCAACGAGTCAAGCAAACTTCCACGCCTCGGTCGCGTCAGTGTGAACGCACTCCGAAACTTTTTTTTTTTGTATAAGTACACGTCAACCTAGCCCACGTCCAAGTCAGATCCCGCCCCGCTGGGAGCGAACCGGGGTCCATCCCTGCCTGTCGGTTCCTCATTGGATCATCTCCCTCACCGCTCGCTCTGACTGGTACACAATCCAGTCACGCAGTAATGGAACAACTATCCAACTAAAGTATAGCGGGCTGGGCCTGTACGACTATCGAAGACGTGACTCCTTGAAAGGAAAAAGCGACAAATTAAAACAGGCGACGATCAGTCGTTTCGATGGTGTTCGAAGTCGCTTTGAAGAAAAAAACAAAACAAAACAAGAGTAGACAAATGCAAAAGTGACGATGTGAAACTGCAGCGGGCGATCGAAATCCCAACGGTTTCCTGCTCCTTTCACTGTCTGTTTTGGAATCCAGCTAACTCGCGGGTGTTGTTACCGAAGCAAGCCGAAAGCCCTTCCTTGTGTCCCTGTACTACGGACGGGGCGCCGGTTCAGTCGACAATACGAGGTACTGCGACAAAACTGTACTTCTACACTGTGCGTTCAAGTTTGACCGGGAAGAAGGTAAACACGGGTTGTGATGATGGATCCGGGTAAGCCGAGGGTCGCGGCGCGAAATGAGATGCGAATGACCCGATTTAGTTTGTAACTTGCGACACGTTACAGGAGTCTTGACAAAGACAAAATAGGATAGCTATTTTTGGATCAAAATAGGATAGCTATTTTGTCTTTGTCAAGACTCCTGTTAAACAAACCCCTCGTGTGATTTAACACATATCGCTAACCATTACTAAACAGCTGGTTTTGGTAAAGAATTCGTTAAAAGAGGTTTACAAGAGCAAGACGTCCGCAACTTGTCACAAGTGTCAATCAAACTTTACTGCTAAATTGCACACAGGCTCCGTTTTGGTTAGCTGAGCAAGGCAAGCCTGGGAAAGACAGTGAGCGTAAGATGGTGAGGCTTCCCCCCCCCGGACTTTTTCTTAAAAGAAATACTTACAGAATTCAACCAGGAGGTTGGGGTGAGCCTTCAGAGCTTCATCGAAGTTTGTTTTCTTCAGCACCAACACATCATCTTCCTCAGCAATGTCAGCCCGGCTGGCTACGGCTAGTGTGCAGATAAGAAAAAACTTAAACATAGTTGCCGTCGAATGTTGTTCCCAACCGAGAGAGGAGAGCAGCTGACACGGTCGGCTAAGGCTGTGCTGAGAAAATCGTCTCGAATTTGGTCCGTTTTCCCCTTTTTCCTCTTGTTTCAGGTCGGGAGAGTAGCTGGTATTTTGTGTCTACCGCTACTAACGTGGCATCGCACACAGAAACCGGAGGGGTCAGCGGTGGTGCGCATGCGCATTTATCAGACCGAAAGCAGTTCGTGTTGAAATGTGACTGGACCGCTGCGGATTCCACCTGGAAGTGAATGCCGGCGCCGGTTCAACGGGACACGTTAGCAAACATCCACGCTCTCGCTGCTCTCTATTTTTTCACACGATCCAAGCGACAGCAATATTATTTCGATGAATCGATCTGTACAACATGGGATATAAACCCGAGATGTAGGAAGCGTGATTTTGATTCAGATTCTGTGCGTTCACACACACGAGATTTGACTCCAGTTTTTGGCTACATTTTGTGTATCATTTGCAAGGAAGATCACTGGGCTGAAAAGAGGTCGATGATGATACATTGTACAAATATAGCTTCTTGTCAAAAATCTTATCGTGGGAATTGAACTTAAAATATCTTCACTTGAAGACATTTCAAGAAATTAAAGTCCAGTTGCCACAAAAACAATATTGTGATGATAATTCACCATGACCTGGATGACTTAGAACCTCCACAGACAATACAAATGTAGTTTGATTCATGTGCACGATATAATCAAAAGTATTCACTCACCTGCCATGACTCGCACATGTGACATCCCGTTCTTAATCAATAGGGTTCAATATGATGTCGGTCCTCCCTTTGCAGCTATAACAGCTTCAACTCTTCTGGGAAGGCTGTCCACAAGGTGCAGGAGTGTGTTTATGGGAATTTTTGACCATTCTTCCAGAAGCTCATTTGTGAGGTCACACACTGATGTTGGATGGGAAGGCCTGGCTCTCAGTCTCCACGCTAATTCATCCCAAAGGTGTTCTATCTGGTTGAGGTCAGGACTCTGTGCAGGCCAGTCAAGTTCATGCACACCAGACTCTGTCATCCATGTCTTTATGGACCTTGCTTTGTGGATGCATGTTGAAAAAGGAGGGGCTCCAAACTGTTCCCACAAAGTTGGGAGCATGGAATTGTCTAAAATATCTTGGTATGCTGAAGCTTTCAGAGTTCCTTTCACTGGAACTCAGGGGCCCAGCTCCTGAAGAGCAACCCCACACTGCAATCCCCCCTCCACCAAACTCCACACTTGGCACAATGCAGTCAAACAAGTACCGTTCTTCTGGCAACTGCCAAACCCAGACTCATCAATCAGACTGCCGAATGGAGAAGCGCAATTCGTCACTCCAGAGAACGCGTCTTCACTGCTCTAGAGTCCAGCTGTGTACACCACTGCGTCTGTCACTTTTCATTGCACCTGGTGATGTGTGGCTTGGATGCAGTTGCTCGGCCATGGATACCCGTTCTATGAAGCTCTCTGCCCACTGTTCTTGAGCTAATCTGAAGGCCACGTGAAGTTTGGAGGTCTGTAGTGATTGACTCTGGAGAAAGTTGGTGACCCCTTCTCACGAAGCGCCTCACCATCCACTGACCCCGCTCCGTACATTCATGTGGTCTCCCACTTTGTGGCTGAGTTGCTGTCGTTCCCAAACACTTCCTTATTCTTCTAATACAGCTGACAGGTGACTGTGGACAAATCAGGACCGATTACATTTCACGACTGGATTTGTTGTACAGGTGGCATCCTATCACAGTTCCACACTGGAATTCACTGAGCTCCTGAGAGCGACCCATTCTTTCACAAATGTTTGTAAAAACAGTCTGCATGATTAGGTGCTCGATTTTATACATCTGTGGCCATGGAAGTGATTGAAACACCTGATTCCGATTATTTGGATGGGTGAGCGAATACTTTTGGCCATATAGTGTATATATATTTATATGAATTAACGCATTGAGGACCACGTCAACAACAATGACCCACGGCACATGTGGATAGGCCATCACCGACTACAGAAGCAGTTCCCAGCAGGTCAGCCATGACCCCTCCCTGCCTGACACCCTGAAAAAGCTTCTTTGCTCGCTTCGACTCGTCAAGCGGCAGAGAGGCTACACATCCTCCTCAGCCAGAGGTGCAGCACCAGTCTCTCATCCTGAAGCTGCGCCAACTGAGTTCTACCCTGAGGAAGATCAACACCAACAGGGCCGCAGGACCAGACGGGGTGTCAGGTGTCCCTGAAGTCATGCGCGGAATTAGATTCAGATTTTTAATCTGTCCCTGCAACTGTCCATGCCCCCCGTATACCTCAAGTCCTCAATCATTGTGCCTGAGCCGTCACCTGCCTCAATGATTACCGCCCTGTTGCCCTAATACCAGTGATCATGAAGTGCTTCGGGAGGATCCACCTCAAACACATCAAGGACGATATCCCTGCCGGGCTGGACAGTCTAAAGTTTGCCTACAGGGAGAACCGCTCCACGGAGGATGCCGTCACACTTGCACACGGCCCTGTCCCACCTACAGTCCCGCGACACCTATGGCAGGATGCTTTCGTCGACTTCAGCTTGGCCTTCAGCACCAACCTCCCAGATAAGTTGGCCCTTAAGCTCCACAACCTGGGCCTGTGCCTCCCTGTGTTTGTGGATCTACGACTTCCTCACCATTTGGCCTCAGGCGGTAAGGTTGGGGAACTCCACATATTCCCCTCAGATCCTGAACACTGGAACGCCGCAGGGCTGTGTACTCAGCCAGTTCCAGCTCTTCACCCACGATTGTCTCGCCATTCACCTCACAAACAACACCATCACCAAGTTCACAGATGACACCACCGTGGTGGGTCTCATATCAGACAACGATGAAACCCGCTACAGAGAAGAGGTCCAGCGCCTAACTCAGTGGTGCTCAAACAAATGACCTCGTTCTCAACACAAGCAAGACCAGGGAGATCGTTGTGGGTTACAGAAGGTCCAGGAGAACTGTGCACGCTCCCCTGCATATAAATGGGGATACAGTGGAGTGCATAGACAGCTTCAGGTTCCTGGGCATCCACATCTCATCCGACCTGACCTGGGCCACAATCACCTCACAACCGGTCAAGAGAGCCCAGTAACGAATCTTCTTTCTCAGGAAGCTGAAGCGAGATGAGCTCTCCTCCCAGCTGTTCATTAACTTCTACAGATCAATGATCGAAGCATCCTCTGTCCCAGCGCAACAGTGTTGTATGGTGGCTGCATGGCACGAGACAGGAGGGGGCTGGCCCGGGTAGTGAGAACAGCACAGGTCATTGTGGACTGCCCTTTCCGGATCTGGGCTCTATCCATGATGCCCAGATGCAAAAGAAGATCAGGAACATTGCAACAGATCCCACCCACCCGGGAAACGGTCTGTTTGTGCCGCTCCCATCAGGAAAGCAGTACAGGACAATCAAAACCCACACATCTTCTATCCAAGAGCTTTAAAAGCAGCCCCCCTGCTGACCCCCCCCACAGAGACAATCTCACATCCACCCAACTATCTCACACCTCTAAAGCTGCACTTTAAACTCATACTCATATTCATATCACCCCATGTAAATAATCTGTCTATTTATTATTTCCTGTATATACTCCGGGCCGGGGGCTCTCACTAAAAAATGTCATTGTGTCTGCACAATGACAATTAGACATCTTGAATCTTGAATATAACTGCAGTTTGAGTAGTTCAATGGAGTAAATGACTAATTTTGAATAAACATGTCTGCATATATTTATAAAGTGCGTGTATATATATTTATGTAAATGCCAGGGCTACAGCAGGCAAGTTGAGCAGGGGAATTGCATTTGCAGTAATCATGGTTTTTAATGAATGTATAGGTTAAAAAATGTTGAACCAACAGACAATAAAACACCGGGCTCTTATTAACAAAACCAAACGGTCTCGTTTGTGGGGCCTCTGCATTCTGCCCTTCTGTCATGCAAAAGTGCAGAATGGGTCAGTGCGTCACATGTGCGGTTGTACAGGACAAAACATAAACACCTGCACTTTCAAATGGTAAAGTACAGGAGGCCAGCAAAGTTCTGACTGCTAAAGCAAAGGATGTTGTGAGGACTCCCCACAACATCTTCAGAAATCTTTTGAGAGGTGTGGGACCTTGTCCTGTCGGTGGGGGGTGGGATAGGCAGGTTTGGTATCCGGGATAGGAACACAGAGAGACAGATTGGTTTTAGAATTTGCAAAAAGGATGGAAATGACCGCAGTCAATACTATTCTCCAGAAGAGGCAGGAGCATGGGTTATTTAAAAGGGCGGAGGTAGGAGTACGCAGGTAGACTACACAGAGAAAGGCGCTGGGTGGTCATGGAGATCGAGCAGATGACTGGACAACTACAGCTAACGTGATCAGGAAGGTAGGTAGGAGAGAATCCGGTGTGTCACTCGGTGGTGAAACGAGGAAGTACAGGAGTATACAGAGAAAGAGATTAGCGAAGAAGAACTGCGATACCGAAGAAACTGAAGAGAGCAGACTGGAGTACAGGGAGATGCACAGCAAGGTAAAGGTAGATGTAGCAAAGACCAAAAAAAAGGGCTTCTGATGGCTAGTATGATAGGTTGGAGAGTGAGGAGGGAGAAAATAATTTATAACAGGTGGCAAAACAGACAGATAGAGATGGGAAAGACATGCAGCAGGCTTGGGTAATTAATGATAGAGAGGGGGGTGTATTGACAGGTACCACAAGTGATGGGAAGATGGAAAGAATACTTTGAAGATCCAATGAATGAGGAAAACAATAGCGAGCGAAGGGTTGTAGAGGTGATTATTGTGGACCACAAAGTAGCAGAGATTAGTTAGGGTGAAGTGAGGAGGCCATAGAAGAGAATGAAGAGTGGATAGGCAATTCGTCCCGATGATAAACCTGTGGGGGTATGGAAATGTCCAGGGGAGGCAGCAGCAGAGTTCCTGACCAGATTATGCAACAGGATCTCAGAGAGTGGAGGAAATGGAGGAAAATATGGAGAGGTGGAGGTATGCTCTTGAAAGGAGAGGAGTGACGGTTATTCGCAGCAAGACAGAACATATGCGTGTGAATGAGAGGGACCCAAGTGGAACAGTGAGGCTACAGCAATGGAGAATATGTAAAAGAGGAAAGGAAAGGTATACAAGACAGAGGTGAGGCCAGCGATGCTGTATTGTTTAGAAACAGTGGTATTGAGGAAAAGACAGGAAACATAGCTGGAGCCAGCAGAGATAAAGATGTCGATGTTCTCTTTGGGAGTGACAAGGATATGGTTAGAAATGACTCCATCAGAGGGACAGCACATGTTAGATGTTTTGGAGAGAAGGTCAGAGCAGCCAGGCTGAGATGGTTTGGTAACGTACAGTGAAGGGATTGTTAATTTATTGGTAGAAAGATGCTGGGGTAGCAACTGCCAGGCAAGAGGCCTATAGGAAGACCATTGAGAAGATTTATGAATGGAGTGAAAGGACATGAAGTTAGTTGGTGTGAGAGACAAAGATACAGAGAGTAGGGTTAGATGGAGGAGGTTGATTCTCATCGGCAAACCCCTGAAGTAGCTGATAGGAAATGAATAAATAAATATTTTAAACATCTATAGAGCTGCTATGCGTATATATATATATATATATATATATATATATATATATATATATATATATATATATATATTTACAACTGGAATGTATCACCTCAGTGAGCAGTGTACAGTCACGTTGTGAGGGTGTATTTAACTCATGCAACTTAAATAGATTCTGTAAAGAAGAAGCACATATAGTGTTGCAGATATCTGCATAATCCACTGAAAGTGATATGGAATGATTGGATGATCCGAATTACTTTCCTTTTTAATTGCAGTCAATTTGACCACATTCAAAAGTTGTTTTTTTTCAATGAGATCAATACTTAATCGTCCATATATTTGCCTGAAGGCAACATGATAACAGTCTTTGCATTTAAAAATAGATATGTATTTATGGCTCTATAAGTGAAAAGAACGAGCACCCACACACACCAACACAAACACACACATTATGGCCTCCTATGTAACATCATAGCCTGTCCTGTTTACCTGTGCCATACTGGGCCTCTGCTTATGTGATGTCACAAAGTGTTGTGTGACATCATAGCTTTATATTTCGCTGTTTGTCATCCTTCCTCTTTTGCTGTCCATCAAACTCTAACATTTCCCACTCTGTTCTGGGAAATTGGAAGGGCCTCCCATTTAGATAATAGGCTTTTACAGCTGCCATATAAAATGCACACTCTCAACCCTATGGAACACAAAATAAACATTTTCCCCCAGTTGGTAGGGAATAGCTCATGTACCAGGTCCTCCAACCCCCCTTAGAGGTTTAACGTATCGCGTCGTATTGTACCTTGAGTATTTAAATCCCTCACACACTCCCATACCCTTCACCATTTCAACGAACAGCCAAAGCACGGTTCTTCAATTTATTGCTCCTGTGGCTGCAGCTTATTTTCAACTGGACATTTACCTTCATTGTCACCAAAAGTGGTCATTAAAAAAAATGCTTTCATCGCAAACGCAGAGGCTTTTCAGACACCTCAACTTGCCTCAAGTGCAGGTTTTACTGCCCCTGAGCTCGCTCAGCTTAAGCTTTTACAAAATCGAGGTGTACCTGTGCATAGTACACCTACTGATCTTCCTCTTCATCTTCACTGTATATGTGGCCTGGGAATTGCTTGATGGATGACACTTGGGATGAACTACTTACATACACACTCAATGTACTGCTATGCATAATTCAGACGGCATGCAAATTTGAAAGCATGAGGTGTTTTTTTTTACATAATCTTAATGCTTTATCATAACATTATTACTAACCTGGAACAGCTTAGAGGAAAAAGAATGATCAAATGTCTTTTTTGATGATGGATGATATTAGGTGCAACCCTATGTGCCATATTTAACGAAAATAAGGGAAAGCTGGACAGTATTTCTCTGCACCGCTGATCCCTGTATTTTCAACACACTATATATACTACACCTTTATACTTGCAGTAATACTGCCATTTCTATGTGCAATATTCTGCCAGAATATGTGAAATAAGAACAGTTATTTCACTTAACTTCTGTACATGTGTATGTATTCAGTTTTTAATGTCTATTTATCTGAACCACTCATGTGTGTGTGTTTTTGTATGCACTCTCAAGTGGAGCTCTGTGTGTCATGAGTGTGAACACGTCTGCCACCAACAGAGAATGGAGATGCACCTTGATTTATTTTTTTACCCTTTATAATGACAATAAAACTATTCTATTCTAGTAAATGAGAGTACATACTTCCAACCAATGTGAATTACAGTCTATTGCATTTCCTGACAAAAGGAAATGATCAAGCATATTTTTAGAAAATGATAAAAAAATTAGTCCCGAACCCACAGCAGGATTGCTTTGCCACTGCTTCACAGAAAGGATGACCATGTCTTAGTTTGGGGATCTAATGTTTTAGTCAATGAGACAGAAACCTGGAAAGCAGCTAAACTGGGATTAAGGGTAAGGTAGGTTCCACTGGTGCCCCACATGAGAAGGGGTTCAAGGAAAGAAAAGCTTGAAATATATTGGAAAATCACCTTGGTCTAAGCAGTAACAGATCTTGCAGTGATTTTCAAATGTAAAGCTAGGAAGATAAAGAAATGAAAGTCATTTAGTCAGTTACTGTTGAGCACTAAATGTGCTTTGTTGTTTGAATTTGTCATTCGAAGGACATTTGCTTTAGTAATGATCATGATGCATACATTAAATTAAAAAAAAAAAGGTAAAAATGTGTCCATGAAAGTGAATGTTATTCATGAGCAAAAATGGTCTAAATAAACACGTTAGAAGGTACCTGACAAAGTTGAAGCATTTAATATGTAAAATTCACTTTTTTATTAGTTTGATTCATTTTAAATTTACTATTAACAGAGATTGTCTGACTTATGGACGTGTTTAGCTCTAGCATCCAGTAATAGGAGCGTATTTGTTGAAAATAAACAAACATATCTCCTTATTTACTACATCAAATTGTGTTGTAAACCCCCATTTTTGCTTTTTTTAGAGGGGATCTTTAAATTAAGAGATAAAGATCATGACGTCTGAAGCTCTTCTGCTTTAAGCTGCGCTGAGAAGTCAAATAATTTCCTAGTCCCTCTAATTCAACATCTCTGACCTTACTGCCAGCACAATGAGATTTCATAGTTGCCATAGGAACATACTGTGACTAATCAATTTAGGATGCTTATGTCATGTTTTTGTATAGCCTTGGTACATTTCCGTCCAGGAAATGACTGCAGTCTCTGGCTTTAACAAAATCTTGTCAGTATCAGAACTCTACTAAGCTTATTTTCATGAAACTTAAACTAATAGGTATAAGTTTGAATATGTAATTTTTCCGGAAATGACAAACACATGAATTGCTCATTTCAGTCAATTCCCGGCTCTCTCAAGTTTGACACAGCAACCAACTTTGTCACCAAGATGACTAAAGCAGTCTTGTTTCACCATACCATGAAGCCATTCACAAAATAATTTTTCAAAACGGTATCAACATGGATCAGCATTCATGCAGGGTCTCTGAGTTAAAGGTGAATATTGAAATGCCCCTGTTTGACATTTCAGAAACAAATCCCTGATACGATTCCAAAGTACAGTTCAGTTTGTTTTTCCCCATGAGTAATCTCAAAACCCTTCATGTTATCTCACCATCTATCAGACAGACTGATAACCAAAGGTAGAGGTTAGCTACATATGTATGAATGTATTCATGTGTGTGTGTATATTTACGTACACACACACGCACGCACGCACGCACGCACGCACACACACACAGACCTGTTGGAACTTTACTCTCAGTGCACCAATGGGAGATAGCAGGTTATTATTAAAGAAAATTAGACACAAGCAAGGGGAGAGGATGCTCTTACATGAGTAGGGTGTTTCTTTTCATTAATATTAGGATTGCAATGCAAACATTTACTCAATTGTTAATTCATTCCTGTAGAAAAAGTTGAACTAAGTATTGCTTTATTTTTGCGTAGCTTTAATATATACCCATGTGGATATTGTCATGTAAAGGCAAAATAACAGTACATTAATTTGTTCACTCTCTATATTGCTAATCTTTCATTCAGGTTTACATGGGGGTTCCAGCCTATCCCAACTGTCATTGAGCGAGAGGCGGGGTTCGCCCTGAAATGGTTGCCAGTCAATACCAGGGCTACATAAAGAGACACATAATCATTCATTCTCTCATTTACATCTCTAGACAATTTCGGGTCTCCAATGAACCTCCTGCATGTTTTTGGACTGTGGGAGAAATTGTAGAACCTGAAGGAATCCCATGCAGACACAGGGAGAAGATGCAAATAAAAAAGCGCCCTGTCAGAATCTAACCTGCGACCAACTTGCTGTGAGGCAAAAGCACTACCCACTGCACAACCACGTTACCCAAAAATAAAGTTAAACCCTAGAAAAGTATTGGATTCAGGCAGTCATTTGTCATCCATTCCTTTTATTTTGGTTGGCAGGGTGGCTGGAGCCAATTGGGTGGCGGGATTCACCTCCAACATGAACAAATATTCACAATCATTTACTCCTTCATGCATATTTATGTACAATTAAGTGTGTAGTTAACCCACCGAACATTGGGAAGGGGATGTAGAACCTGGCAAGAACCCCGATGAACTCCACTCAGAGAAAACCTAAAGAAAACTTTGCCTGGTGGTAAAGAGTCAAGGAAGAGTTGATGTAATTTTGGCATCAAATAGAACATCAAAGGGAAAAATGCAAATAATGTGGGTGTGTGATGCTTCCTTGCATAAAAATATACATTTTCTCAAAATAATGTGAAGCAATGAGACTCAAGACAAACCCATTATACACATCATAATATGTCAATATATACATACATATCATATGTTTTTCGGACAATATAGATTTGTTGAAAGAAACGCTTGCTCACTGCTTTAATATATCATTTAATAGAGTGGTAAACCATACAATAAAGATGTAACGAAAAACAAATAGAACTAGGGCATTGAATTATGGTTAGAAATCACAGCAAGAGGAAGTTCAGGAACAAAAAGGATTAATTCAGACCGGACACGCAGATCAACAGACATGGAATCTGAGCACATGTTTTGACCGTTTCCATGACGTCATCTGATTAAATCTTAATGGGATTTTAATGAGAACGTTGCAGCTGACGCCAAATTCATTTATTCAAAAACCATCTAAGTACAGTTGCCATGCCAACACCATCAGGCAGGCCCCTGTGGATTGTGGAACTACTTTAGGGTGAATATTCGTTTGTCTTGCAAAAGCCAAATATTTAAAAGTGGCCGGGTGCTTCAACGATTTCTCTCATCATTTGCGTCATGAAATGGATTAAAATGAATTTTAAAAACCAATGCATGCCATGACAATAGCAAAACACCTTTAACCCGGTTGTGGGCCATCAGGGCCCGCAAGGCTGTCTCTGCTGGCCTAAAAAATATCTGAATCACAGACGGATTTTAATTATATTTTTTCCATGAGTACTAGTTCAATAATTCCAAATGGTCTGCTTCTTTTCATAGCTTTTTCCCTGGTTGTGCTGCTTCAAGACATGTATTGTCATATTAAAGCATTTAAACAACCACATTTCAGCCATTCTTTGTTGCCAGGCAGGGTCAAAGTCAAAGAACTCTGCCTGGAGGCCTGCAGAATCAGATTAACAGGCGCTCTAGCAAAAAATAAGTGTTGATGATACTGTTGCTTCAACCAATCAGATTTTGAGTTGCAACACCAAGGTCTTCTAGAAGGGTACGGCTACG
This sequence comes from Fistularia tabacaria, assembly GCA_901007705.1. Lineage (NCBI taxonomy): Eukaryota > Metazoa > Chordata > Actinopteri > Syngnathiformes > Fistulariidae > Fistularia > Fistularia tabacaria. The sequence goes on from CAAKHD010006811.1 coordinate 63,324, forward strand.
TCAGCATGTCACATGCCCTTTGATTGGATAGTCAGAGAGTGTATTAGCCATAGTTGTGTTGATATAATAGCTAATTTGTCAACTCACGATGGCTGAAGGAAGAGAAGAAATTGAAGTGGTTACAGATTTATTGTGAAGCCATTTTCAAGACGGACTTCTCAAGAAAAGCCGGCCATCGTTAAGAAAGGTCGGGCAATTCCAAAGCAGCAGGCCTGTTAGAGCGAGGAAAGGGATTTGTCCGTCACTTTCAGTCCACTAACTATGAGCGGTACCCCTGACTCACAGGCCCCGAGGAACACTGCAAATTTTATTGCTGGGAGTGCTTGTTATTTGCTTATGATCGATACGGTGTTTGGAGCCACACTGGGTTTAGACAAATTTGACTTTGCTAACCATGGTAGCAACGAGACACCAGAGCACTGTCGGACACTTCAAACTTTTAGAGCACAGGGCAGCTGTACATATTTGTGCATTTGGCGCTGACCGTCCCTGTCTCCACTGCTTCTCGCGAACATTTGCAGCTCTAAAGCAAAATTTAATCTTATGCCAGAAGTACGACAGGGCAGGCTCGACTTTCAGCATTAGCTTTGATGGCGATAGAAAAGGACTTCTTGATGGAGCTAAAGCACATGGATAATCTATACCACAGAGTAATTGAACTCTTTTTGAGGAAAGAAAGAAGGATGGATTTTATGTTGAAATAATCAGATTTTTTTGTGAGTAAAATGTTTCTGTTTTCCTAAATAATACTGCAATTTTATGAGGGTATTTTGTTGCTTTTTTATGTGTGTAGCAGTTGTAGCTGCAGTAGAGGGAGACTCGAGCACACCAGGTTTGTTTCTTCAGCATCTATTGTGGCTAGACGAGTAATCTCTGTGATTTAACGGCTCTTTATACTGCATTTCCACATATTAAGATGGTTTTTAAAGCCATAAAACAGTTATTGAGGGGCGGATTGATTAATGGAGCACGACTGAAGGCCAAGGTGTGAAATGCACGGCCAGCCACTTTTATTTCTATAACAAATAATGTATACTTTATTCATCCCTTGTGGGGAAATTCGTTCTCTGCATTTAACCCATCATGGACGACCATGAGCAGTTGGCTGCCGTCTACCAGCGCCAGGGGAGCAGTTAGGGGTTCAGTGTCTTGCTCAACAACATTTCGACACACTAGGAGGAGCGGGGAATCGAACCAGAATCGAACCTTCTGCGCTGCGCCACCCCCTAATTGAAACCACTGGAAGATTATTATTATATATGACACTTTCTGCTTTCTGTGAAGGATTAGAAATGAAAATTCTTTACACTCATTTCACAAAGCACATGGATGACGTTGGTGACATTAGATGATATGAAAAAGCTTTATTCCTTTTTTCCAGGTTTATCTTTACAGTTAATCTCAGATTTGGAGGATCCATTGTAATTACCACACTAACACAATGCCATTATTTTGACTCTGTATCCTGTTTTGCAAGATAAACCTTCAGTTTTTCACCCCAAAATAGATCTTATTAACTATGTGTATAACTATGTGTGTACTTTTTTTTGTTTATTTTTATTCACTTGGATGCAGGAACCATATCCTCAAAGAGCAAAAAGGAATGCAACCACCTCACATTTGATTGTTTTTTCACCATAATGTCACTTTTAGTGGTCAATTGACTGATTGACCAACTGACTGACTGACTGAATTGATTAATGATAGGGGAATAGCCAAAGGATGATAGGTGGGCCAACCTCAGGATATTATGGTACCTGTTCACTCTATTGCACCACCCTATTTCAAATATTCAATTTCATATCCAATACCAAGAATACTGAGAAGGAAGGCTCCATTATAGAGGTGGGAAGAAGTGCAAAAGGTCCGTTTGAGAAATTCAGAAATCTCCGAAAAGGTTTACTAATGGTCCTCAGGTCCGTCACTCGGCACAGAAAAAAATAGAAGAACACGTAAAGATTTTTAAAAAGTGCAAGCGACATTCAAAGTAAATTTTGAAAGTAAAAAAATCAACAACAAAAATAACAAAAACCTTGCATAAGCTACACTCATAGGAGGATTTATTCAATGTATGGCGTCTTTAGATTTAATTAAGAAGATATTGCCACATACAAGAGCGTATTTATTGCTTTCTAGTATTTCCGTCTCTTTTCGTTTATCTGTACTACATTAAATCTTCACTACTTATCTGTCTGCACTATGATTGTTCCATGAAACACGTTTCCAGACTGTACGTGTGACCATAAACACTTTTAATCTTGAATCTTGAATTACATTTGTGGAGACGATTCATTATTTTGAGCACTGTGCTTTAAAAAGAGACCAGGTTAAATATATTTCAGACTGGGGACAGTATTGTGTTAAAGGTTAAAATAGAGACAGTTAATAAAGAATGAGGGGTTGTGTTAATATATAGGTATGAAAGTCACTTTGCCAACAAGGTAAATTTTTGGCAGCATGGGACAGCTGAAAAATGTGAAACAGTTTTAAGTACGGCTTGGAGGCTGGAGCTATATTTAGGGCTCATGTCAGGGTGGAGCAGCTTTGGTCACCGTGAACCCTAAACCTCATGATATCATCAGTAAACCTGTAGATCCTCAGGTGTCACCCTCTTCTTTCCTCCCCTGCAGCTAGAGAATCATTAGCCATTGACGCTGCTTCGCTTGCAGGGGAGTTCAAAGCTGAGGCGCCAACTTCAAAAAAGACAAAAGAAAACTCAGTTAGCCATATGTACAGTCATTTTGGAGGTGATGATAAATATCATTATTTGATAGATTGACACTTTAATAGTCCAGTAAATAATAAATTAACCCAATTTTATCAAATGTGTATTGCCCCCAGAGGATTTGTGCGCAAATCCACAAAAATGCATTGGCTTATGAAAAAAGAATTTAAAATACAGTATTAAAGATTGTTTGATTCATATTGGAAACTGATTGGATTATATCAAATTTTGCTTTAATGTTGATCCGTACAGGACTAATGTTTTGGCTCACCAAGTCAAATCAAGTCCAAAGGCTGAAATCAGTTAATTTCAACCACATTGGAAAGCTACAGATCAAGATGTCATGCTGTTATTTAAAAAAAAAAAATCAGAAAAAGAATGTAAAAAAAGTTAAGCCACCTTGACAGAAATCCAAGAAAAAACAAACAACAGATATTCTGAATTGTTTACTGTTTTAGTTACATTTACTCCCCTTAAATTATTTTTGGGTCAAAGTGGCGACCGAGGAGAACTTGCTCGATATTAATGGATTAACGGTGCCCTCTAGCGGCAGATATTTAAAAAAACAAGCACATTTGAATATTTTACTGAGGGTCATTTCACTCATTGGTGGAGTGGATATATGGAAATGAATTATCCCGCCTGGTTTTACATTTAACATTTCTTACTCAAGCAAATCTATTCGAAACTTTTATGACAAAGGGCATGTTAGATAACTCCAACAGCAATGTCTATTTCTATTTTAATTCTTTTCAGCCTCTTGAGACTTTTTCTTTTTGTGGATGTCCATCTCACCAACGGGCAGGAGCAGCTGTTTTTGAGCTAGTCCATGGTGCTAATCACTATTGGGATGCTGTTCAGCATCATCCCAGACACAACTGAATTGAGCTGCATGACATTCTGAAACCAAATATATCATATTGACACAAGTGGGGCTCCTGTCGGAATCTCTGCGAGAAGAGCTTTCAGTAGTTCCCCCGTGACTTTCTCTCTGTTGTCCCGCCAGGCACCATGTCTGCCACATATATTTTGTCCAAAGTATTCAAAAAGAAGAAAAAAAAATCTCTTAAACTTCAACAGAGCCAACATAATTGGATTTTGACTGTGGTTCGGTGGAGGGAACACAGCTGCTGACACCTGACGCCAGTATTAAAAAGCATGTTTATACCTTATTCTTTAAAACAAGTCAGCTTCATCTCAGTGTGAGGTCTATCATTTTAGTAAGTTTTCTCTTGTGAGAATATCTGGCTAGAAATCAGACAAACGCACTTGGCGAGATTTAGGTTTTTTAAGGTTGCCGCTCTTCACAAGCACTTGGACATTTGACTATTGTGCACAAGTTGCAGAGCAACTTTTTTCACTCCCCTTTGAGACGACCGCATTACTTTGTCTCTTTAAAAGAGCAAAGAAAAATAAAGATATATTGCAAATGTGTGTTAATGATTGGAGTTCGGTTGATGTCGGAGATGGCATTGTTTATATCCTGTGTTGTATTATGCACACGCACACATCTCAGATCTCATTCATTCATTGTAATATATTGCAAATACACCATAATCAGACCTGCATAGCTCCAGAGAATACGGTCAACCCAGAAGCACAAAGTTAAACTCATTCGGTTTTCAATCTGCCCTGGTGGATTACGAAAGCTGTTTTAAAGCTGTAGCTGACTACATTTTGGATTTCAGATTAAACCTACGGTCTCCAGCGACAGGCAGTGATATTGGATAAAAAACTTCCAGAGAATTAGATGTTTGATCAAACTTTTGTGTTTGTGTAACATATTGCTTTGTGTTCCATTTTAAATCCTCATATCGGGGCCGGGCCTCATATTTGTGCCATGCAAATACCAAATTAATAGTTTTCACACACGCAGCATCTCTTTATTAGAAGAAAAAAAAACATATGGACAGCTCACATAGTATTTGATTTCATCATGTGGAGAGTCAGAGCGGAGGCAGCAAGTGTAGCAACGCTTTCCTGTACAATTATTCATCACTGGAAATTTGTGGTTAATTAAACTTCATTTATTAGTCATTTCATAATCAGAAAAAATAATTCACTGACAATAATAATCCTACTAAGAGACAAGGACTGGGGAATTCTGTACATGTTATACATAATTTAAACTAATTAATTAAGATTCTTAGACATACTTTTTCGATCATATCATATATCTGTTAATTATTACTAAATAGTTGGAACATTGACTTTAAACTATATGAATAAATTGTCTAACAGTTTATGAAAATCATATCTATTGAAGATAGTGGAAAATACTTATTTTGTAAATGATCTATCCATCAATAATATCAAATATAATCTATTTCCTTATTATTTCACACCATAAAAATCAATGTAAAAGTAATGGAAATTATTGCTTTTATCATAATCATGGGTTATCATTTTACTCCCTCTCTAGCTTTTCAACTCAGACGGATAACCATCAATGTATTAATTGTGAATGAAGGGCTGGCAAAACAATACATGGCTGTGTGTGGCTTCCATCTCTGGAAGGTGGCCCACTGGCTAATCCACTGGCTCGGGCAGATCTTGGAAACTGTTTGCCTCGGAGCCGCGGTAGTGACCGATCCCTGGTTGTTCCCTGTTGAGCTCGGCGTACTCCACTGAGCCCTGTTGAAAAAAACAGAGCGTTCGCATGGCGATGCTGAGGCCTGCGGCAGACACGTGGCACACAGAATACAAAGCATCACCGCTTTAACAAAACACCATCTGGGGGTCAAAAAAGTTACATATCTCCTCTGACAAAATCTCTCCTTTTTTCCCTTTAATCTTTTTTTTTTCCAGTGATCTAAATCCTCTTACTGAAGGCAAATGTATTCAAATAATTATGAGACCAGTAAATAGTTATTTTTTTCCGATTAGTGTCATGGAATTGCCGAGGGACATGCTTTTCTTAATTAACACGATCTGATATTAAAATGGCAAATCATCTCAAGTTCTCCAACTGAATGACAAGACCTCTTGACAGTCCCATCTGATCAGGCATCGCCTTGAGTCCACAGAAAACAATAATACTAAAAAAAATTTAGAAAAAGTTCCCCAAATTCTAAAGAACACACACACACGCACAAATATACACCTATATAGTATATATATATATATATATATATTTGTTTTTGTCACAGTTCATGTGGAGTTGTCTGCCATGATAAGGCACAATGCAAAACAAACAGGCCTTTCTTCATCCTTCCTATCCATAATCTACAGGATTAAAAAAAATCTATATAGCTGTCAAAATGCAAAATATATACAACGGCAGTGTTTCTTCTATTATACAGTATATCATAATTTAGTTGCACTCATGACCGGTTGTAGAATAACAGTTGTGAATTTGTCATGTTCTTTGCCATCAAGAAGAATCATCCCATTTCCCATTTATCATCAATATATGTTTGGATAGTCAAACGTTTATAAGCAAATCTAAATTGATCCGCCTGTCAATCTCCAGCTCCCCCACTCGTGAACAAGACCCCAAGATACTTAAACTCCTCAACTTGGGGCAGGACCACTTCTCCGACCCTAAGTGGGCACTCCACCCATTTCCGGTTGAGCACCATAGTCTCGGATTTGGAGTTGCAGATTCTCATCCCGGCGTCACGCTTGGCTGCGAAACGCTCCAGTGAGAGCTGGAGATCATGGCCTGATGAAGCCAACAGAACCACATCATCTGATAAAAGCAGAGACTCAATCCTCCAAACCAGATCCCCATGATGCCCTGGCTCTTCCTACATATTTTGTCGATGACAAATCGGAAGAGAGAGGTTACATTCCATGTCCAAGGAGCCGGCTTCTGCAGCCGAGAGTCGGACCACCAAGGTCCCCCGCTCCAGCCACCACCCGGCTCACACTGTACCCGACCCCCTTGGTCCTTCCCGTGGGTGGTGAGCCCAGGGGAAGAGGGACCCATGTCATCCCTTCGGCTTGCGCCTGGCCAAGCCCCATGGGCGTAGGCCCGGCCACCAGGCGCTCGCCATCGAGCCCCGCTCTTGTGCCTGGCTCCAAGGGGGGCCCTGGTGACCCCCGTCCGGGCAGGGGAAAACCGGGCTCAAATTGTTGTCCTTCATGAGGGTCTTCTGAGCCGCGCTTTGTCTGGTCCCTCACCTGGGACCTGTATGCCTTGGGTGACCCTTCCAGGGCATAAAGCCCTTGACAACATAGCTCCCAGGATCACTGGGACGCGCAAACCCCTCCACCACGATAAGGTGGCAGCTCAAGGAGGGGATCATTATTTCAGTTCCAACATTTTGGGGGGGAATCAGAGCCAACTCTGATTGGAGAATCTGGGCAGATAGAAAACATCTACTTTGTTATTATGTCATGAGTTTCCTGAAGATGATGAGGCAAGCATTACTCCCTGAGGTTGGCAAATTGATTTGTCATTCTTTCCTCTGTCTTTTCGTGATCTCACACCGCATGAGCTCCTTGAGCGTGGTTAGGGGCTGCACCGGGTGGCCGGTAGAGGGGGTGAGCGGGGCATTTCTCAGGGACAGCGAGCTGGCTGAGATGGCAACCTGACCGGACCGCAATGCTGATTTGACGTGTAGATAGGGAAGGAAGCCACAGCCCACATGCCTTTGTTCATGTCTGGAAACTTTGATGGCAGTTTCCCTCACGCTCTGGATTATATCAGCCTGCACAGGGTCAACGTCACCACAAGGGAGGAGGCGGGCTGTGCACTTTTTTTTTTTTTTTTTTTTTTTTACAAATTGCAAACGACAGTCACCAAAAGAGTGTTCATTTGACTTTGCAGTCATATCTAAAAGATGGAGAAAGCCTGATGAACAGCACCGAGGGCCGTTTTCGTTGGATGGCCTCTGCTCACCGCTGTGTCTTTAACGACCTGCAGTGATACACTTCCTCTGAAACATGAACAAAAAAACGAACTTAAAACTTTCACTGAGACGCGACATGTGTTTCCTGGAAATCCAACAGGATTTGGTAGCAGAGTGGTCCAACTCTCCGCGGTGCGCCATGTGATTCATCTGTGATTGGTTGTTCCATCGCCTGTTCTGTCATTCTGTAGCATTCAGGTGTACATTGAGAGTTGTTATGACCATGAGAAATCTAATAAAGAGTAAATGTAACAAGCTTATATACAATATATACTTTTGCCTTGCTGAACATTCAGCATGTTGTAAATGTATGCTGCTGAGCAGGAGACTATGAACAGGACAAACTAACAGATATACGTATTTAGAAGATGCACTTTTACTAACATGCCTGTGGAGTAATTTTTCTGAAAAGACTAGAAAATTGATTGAAAGGAAAGGAAAGGAAAGGAGAGAAGAGAAAAGAAAAGAAGACAAGTAGATAGAAGTGAAAATTAAAAACAATGAAAGCAAAGGAAAAGGAAAGAATATAGTGGAGAGAGTATACAACAGAAAATAATAGAAAATAAAGAGAAATAATAAAGGAGAGAAAGAGAAGAAAGGACAGGAAAGGACAGGACAGGACAGTAAAGAAAGAGAAAGGAAAGAAGGAAATGGGACAGAAAAAAAGGAAAAGAATGATATAAGGAAAGGAAAAGAAAGAGAAGAAAAGCGAAGATAAACAAAGGCAGAACAGAAAACAAAAGAAAATAAAAGTGAAGAAGGAAAGAAATGGAAGGCAAAGGAAAGGAAAGGAAAGGAAAAAGAGGAAAATAAATTAAAATAAATGAAAAAGAGGGGTAAAAATGTATTTTGTCTTTAAGTTTCAATGAAATTACCCAGTCAAATTAGTGCTGTGTAAAGGTATGTCTTTGTTTTATTGAATTACATTTTATTTCATGTTTTCAGGGGCCCACAGCTGCTTTTGTGCTTGACGTGCACTATAGAATTTTCCCCATCAATTTCAGAAACATAACAGTTATCGTGTGTTTGTGTGTGTGTGTGTGTGTGTGTGTGTACGTACGTGTGTATTTATAATTGTTTACATAGAAGTCAAAATGTAAAAACCGCAAGGAGTAGTAATCAGGTCCGAGTACATGGTTGTGATTCAAGCGTATTACTCACATAGTCATGATGGTCGACAGCACCTGCAAAGGAAAGCACGAGTATTCAAGAATGTCCGAGTCGGCTGGTTACAAGTTCCGCTTAGTTAGTTGTTACTCATTCTGACCATGATGACACACCTGTCCCTCCTTTGTTTGGAATTTGAATGCAGGAAGGAAGTGCCTGTGCTTTTGTTACTGTTGTGAGGCGCAGAGAAAGTAATGCTCTCTCAGGGCCTCATCTGCTAATCGCTTGACCATTGATGTATGAGCAGAAGGATAAACTGATTTAGACATGATTATATTTGAATTTATATCCACATATACATATATATATATATATATATATATATTGTATGATATCAAATTAGGTGGCGGCCAGGTAAAAAAATATCTTAAAAAGTCAGTATTTCAAGTATGTGTGTGTTTAGCTCTTCTAAATACTGTGGTGTCAATTTTGCATGAGTTTTGAAAAAGTTCAAGTTGAAATTCACCCGAAAAAAAGGTGCATGGAAATTATTTAATGACTTTAAATAGAAATCACATATTGGTAATTTGCATGTAGGAAAAGGGAGGTGAGGTGTTTTCTCACAACATCATGGCGCCTCAGCAAAGAATTGGCTATTTTAAAGTTTTTCTTTTTGTACTTCAAGCCGTAACTAAAACTAAACGGGTTTTTGTAGAAATTGAGGGTGAAAAATTGTACATTAGAAATATACAACACAGACTTAAATTTCTTCAGTAGTTTGATGTAAATATCACCGACCAGCCAATGGGATTACATGGAGTAGATTGAACCTGTGATGATGAAGATCTGAAGTCAGATGAAATGTACTTCCGCCAGAACTCTTCACTTTGGATGAATTATAACCAAGGCCTAAGCTTTGTTACAGATATATAAATTGCACATGTGTGTGTATTTAAGTGTGTCTGTGTGTGTATACTCATGCCCAAACATCAGCTTGACCCCTGGAGATTGGAGTTTACTATTATTTAGATATTTAACTCAGTATCATTGAGCTTTTTTTCCTATCTCCATGAGCTCAGTTGCAGTTACTACATTTTGCTCCTATTACTACAATCAGTCATTGAAGAGCGTAAGACACGATTTTGTTAAACTACCGCAATACGTAATGCATTCTGACATATATGAAAATTCAGCACACATTGCATTCACGCCATAAATTACAAAATGCAGGTGTTGTTATATTGCAGGTTGACAATGTGTAATACATTTTCTCAACTTATTACATAATGTGGGGTGTTTAAAAGTCATAACAGTTACACAAATGATAAACTCACCGTGTGGATTGTTCTGGAGCTCACTGTACACTGTCTCAGTGCCTTTTCTCAGTGGAACTGTTACTGTAAAAAGCAACAAATGAGCCTGCTAAGATGTGAAAGCTGGTCACACTGCGCGCGAGAATCTGTTCCCAGGAAGTGCTGCTCTGGCTATTCAACTGTAATGGAATGCTTGCATAGCGGGGAAAATTGCTTTCTGGTGAGGAGATCTGAGCGAAGACCGCGTTGGAAGTCAAGCGGAAAAGTCATGGACGTTAACACATGCCAAGCGTGTACCTCGAGTAAGATCCGCTGGCTGGGGATGCACCACCTCTGTGTACTCCACGTCCAGCTCATTGGACACCATGCTGCTCTCGTCATCATTCCCTGCTGGGGGGAACATCGCCCCAAAAATCTTCCATTAAACAAATCAGTTGTTAGCCATATTTTCTCAGTGTGGAGTTGAGCTAAGTTACAGGTGTATATGTCAAGGGGCAGAAGCTACGTCACCCTTAGAGAAAAGTACTTTTCTTGGCTAAGAAGTGCATTCTTTTCAATGACCTCTTCAATTCAAATACTGAGATCTCAAATTTACCACAATAAAGTTCAGTTTGTTTCTGTGATCCACTATTGTAGAACCTCTAGCTTGTAATATTAGATGTTTCTTCAAAGTGCAAAATGGCTGACAAGCTGACCTGCATTGGCCGGTCGCTCACTCCACACGCTGGTCGGTGCTCTGTCCACAGTCGCTGCGCAACACAAGAGAGACAGACATGCAGAAAGTAAGATGGTGCACAATAATCCATCATGTTCAGTGTAATTATAAAATATACCAATCAAGCAACCGTAAAAGGGTTGCTTGATCGACTGAGTCCAGAGACTTAGCAGAGGAAAGACCAAAGCTAAGTTTATACCATCAAAATATCTAAGCAAGGCGCTGCATGGAAACTGGAAATAGTGAGATAGCAGTGAGATTGCTTTTTTTTTTTCAAATGCCAAAAAATTTATTTAAAACTATCTAACATCTGCCATGTTTGTAAAGAGAGACTCCATGTTTGAAGTCTTTATGCAACACTAATATCTCCTTCCTGTAGCTTTATGAGCAAATCGAATCATTGAAGCGATCAACAAATGGTGAACTATCTTATACGACAGGCTTGATTCGACAATGGACAGAAAATTGCTATATTTGGTGGCGAATATCAGTCTCAAACAGTCTTCATCTTCCCTTTTGCATCAACAAAGATCTTCAGCTACCCTGAGCACAATGGGCCTTAATTTCTGCAGCGGCTGCACAGTAAGTTTTTGGCAAAAACAACATCCCCCTGCTACTTCCTAGTTGGTAACATAATCTCGCATGGAGCTTGACCGAGCCTCTCGTGATTTATTTCCACAACATGCTACATGCATTCAAATTTGCTCAGCCCGAGTCAAAATAACCCTCGTTCGGCCCGGTGCCTCGACACTGCCCCCCCCCCATCAGATCTTTGCCAACATAGGAAGTTTCTTGCAGACTCCATTCTTTCGACCTCCAAAGGAAGTCTTTGTTGAGCATTCCTTTTTCGGAAAGGAATCGACTGGACTTTAGGTTTTGTCTTAATACAGACAGAATATAACACATGTTCCTGTGTTAAATGTTCTCTAATGCTTCTGGTTATAGCAGCGTAGCAATAGCTGGAGCCAAATGAATGGTAGTGACACACTTCTAAATTAAACCAACTTTATTCTACAAGTGTCTCTTTGAGTCAGTCAAGGAATCATCCAAAATATATACACACATTTCCTGCAAATCGCGATATAGTGGATATACACAACAAAAAAAACAAAAAAACTGAAGTTGCACAGACTTGGTGATCACATTGAGAACATGCAGTTGGACACACACACACACACACGGCGAGCAAACACAGGACAAACACAGTATATTAAATCTAAAATCAAAGACAGGCCATCCGGATTGCAGAGGAGGGGAGAGGGAGCAGCGGGAACTGGGTCATTTGTCCATTATGACACATCCCTCGTCCCTGTGGAGCCAATTTTATCACATAAACAGGTCGAATGCCAAAGACACTGAGCTCCCTTAAACATTCCCTTTACATTTTGAATCGTTACTTTAAACGTCATTCTTCTTCCTTTTTTTTTTTCTTAAATATTATTCCCCATCCCTCCGACAGCGGGTTGTCTCTACACTGTAGCTGGGTTACTGTAGCTGCTCCTGTTGCTGATGTCAATGGGAAGCGAGACCACACTAGCTCGTGTCCCGTTGGTCGCTCTCCCCTCCGTGCCATCATAGCGTCGCGCTGCGTCTGGAAGAAGATGATAATGGGCGCTCTAAGCAATTTTAACACCAGACAGTCCAGGCTATGTGCTATTATTCAAATACTGTACTTAAACAACTTCGTCCTGTGTAAGCGCGGCTTGTACCTTGCAGACACAATGTCCTGCGGCAACTAACGATGACATTCTTTATCCTGGTTTGTGAATACACACACGGAGACACTGTACATGCAGACAGCCGAGGCGGTCGACGTGGTGCCACGTATATTTGACGAGGACATCCGTAGCAACGCAGACACTTACACAAACGGACGGGAGCTGGGGTTACAACAACATGACCCCGGCATGCGTGTTAGAACATGGATCATGGGGGTGAGTCGGGATGACCACAAAACATGCCATGACTGCTGACGTGAAGGAAATGACCCATGGCTGTTAAATGAATGACTGATGAGGGCAGTCGTCAGTACAGGAGAGTAGTAAAAGCCAAGCTACCTGGATCTGCGTTATAAACCTCTGTGTCGTGGGTTACGTTCACTGTTAAAGAGTCATCTGATTTAGGGCTCGAAGGCTTTCTGAGAAATGGTGAAAATAAAGTCAACTCCGGCAGCAGTGAAACTCAGAGAAATCTTCTGAAAAAAATTCCAAAAGAAGCTAATATGAACACTCATCCATTAAAAAAAAATAGAATTAAATGTTTTGTTTTGTTTTGTTTTTTTTCTATTTCCGAGGCACATCCGTGTTTCCTAAACCACAGCAGAATTTTGTGAAAGCTTTGGCTATATTCGGGATATTATTGTGATTGTACTTGGCTTAAAAGCTGATAGAAAAATAAATATGAGGATTCTATCTTCAGAAACCAATGACCGGTTGTAGCTCTGCAACAACTTTTTTCCTCCCTTAATGAAGCACATTATTTACTTAAGTGACGCGCTGTTACGTGCAGCAGCCCTAAAAGATGGCGGCAATTGCAACCATCACAAAACGAAAGACATAAGAACTAATATTTATATGCAGTACCTACACTTTGACGAACCATTGCTAAGTGAATATTGTTGTTGAATTGTAATGTTTGATCCACACATTCTCGCGTGCCTATATTACGGCCTAGATTTCAAACAGCAGGTAAGTACGTTGTAATGGCGATTAAGGGTTTCCTTGAGGAATCCTTACACTCGGTGATGTAGCTCTGAGTATCACATCTATCACCTGCCGCGAGGATTGATGCAAGTCTGTACCGGCCAATAGTGAAGAGGTGCCTGACGAACTGCACCGTCCGCGGCAGTGGAGCTCAAGTCGGCTGTATTTGAACGGGCTTGTTCCGAAGGCGGTCTCAGACATGCGAGGAAAAGGACGTGGGCCTCGACACACAAACTTTACTAGCCACCTTCGTTTAACTCAAAACACTTTCTGTCACATTCAGAGGAAGCAAATAGTCGAGCCAACTCACACTGACAATTCAGCAGGTGCTTCTTTTTTACCTACAATAAGAGAGGAGAGGTGAGAAGAGCAGGAGGAGGAGGAGGTGGTGGTGGGGGAGGTTTGTTCATACATGGTTAGGTATAAGAGGCTTGAGTTGCTGGGGGACAGTAGGTCTCTCTACCTCTCTTTGATCTGAAGCACAGCACACACACCACCACCAGTACTGATACTGCCAGCAGACTGAACCCTCCGATCATGGCTTTCTTCCACATCGCCAGGCGCACTGCGACGAGAAGCAAAGACAGAGATATCTGAAGAACACCGGTGATTAAAAGTAGGTGCGGTCTCTGACATTTTGTAACAGAACTGCTACTTTCCACCTAGTTTTCGATCATGAAATCCTGGGTATTTGCCGTATGAAGCCCCCAGAGACTTGTAATTCCAATTCTTGCTCACCCTCTATTGTGACCGGTGCACTGCGGACAACATTTTTGGCGGAGTTGATGGCTTCACAGTGGTAGGTGTCGCTGTCCTCTTTGGCCAACTGTTGGACTTGATAGTTCGTGTTGTTCCTGCTGGTATTGGTGATGAGGATCGGGTGATCGCTTCCCGCGCGGTACCACTGAAAGGTGACCGGAGGTGTGCCTCTCACGCTGCATATCAGGTAGAGGTGATCTCCCTCGGAGATGTCCCCCGGGTCGGGGATGACGGTCAGCGTTGGATGCGACAGAGGCACTGGGAAGAACCAGATGGATTTTAAACATGAGAAGATGACGGTGTCTTTGTTTACACTGTCCGTCGCGTTCGAATGTTCACCTGTGACAGCGGCTTCAAGTGTGCTGCTGGGAGGGACATCCCTGTGACTGTTCTTGGCCGTGCACTTGAACTTGTTTATATCTTCGGGCTGGTGGATGGTGACATTGAAGAGGGCTTTTCGAATCGGGTACTCGACACTGGTTGTGGCTATTTCCTTATTCTCCTTCACCAGGGTGTAATTGATTGGCAGGCTCCCAATGTCTGACAGGCACTGGATCTGAAAGGTCTTGCCCAGGACTGCATTCCCAACCACAGAGATGTTCGGAGAGGAAACGGACACTGTACAAAAACATCGTCGACTTAAATTCAAGCAAACACAAAAGCCTTTTTTTGTCTATTTTGTAAATGGACAATGGCCAAAATTCTAAGATATAATTACCTGTACTGTCTACTGTGTACTGGGGACCAGCAGGAAACTTTAACTCGAATAATAAACGCAAATCTTTCTGTTTAACTTCCAGCTATGTGCTCCCTGAGTCTGTCTTCTCTCGAGTAAGAGCCTGGTAGTATACAATGGCCTCTAAGTGCTTCTTCTGTTGCAGATAGTCACCAGCTGCAGCTAGCTATAGCTAAAAATATTTGAGCATAGAGAGCTGCTCGAAAGGACCAACCGGGCCTAAAAAAATCCCCCAAAACGTGGCCATTTGCAAACGGAAGTTGGATACTTGCTCACCTTTAGGAGAGACCGTCAAGCTCTTACTGCGTTTGGGGATGCCCTTGGCTTGGGCGATGCATGTGTAATTAAACTCGTAGGGCAGGGCCTCGCCAGAAAATTCCCCAGCGTCCTTTTCAGTTAGATAACTTTTGGGCGGGTCCAGAGTGTAAATCAAGTCTGCCCTGCGAATTCTTTCACGAGCGTAGTTTTCGCTTTTGCACCGCAGTATCATTGATTCCTTCTGGAAGACTTCGGTGGGAGACATGGTGAGGGTGGGCACTGAAAACAGCTCTGGGGATGCAATCACACACAAAGTAACGAATACAGAAGACATGAAGATGCTGGGGTTCTCTTTGAGAGTGACGAGGATGGGTAGGATCAGGAATGAGTCCACCAGAGGGACAGCAAATGTTAGATGTTTTGGAGAGAATGTCAGAGAAGCCAGACTGAGATGGTTGGGTCATGTACAGAGGAGGGATCGTGAATATATTGGTAGAAGGATGCTGTGGTTGGAATTACCAGGCAGGGGGTCTGGAGAACCAAAAGTTTTTACTGTCATCGTGCAAAGCGTCACAAAATTATGTAGAGAATCTCGGCTAGACACGAATTCTAAATAGACAAAGTACACAGCAGAACAAAAACAGACAAAAGTAGGTGGTAACAGCATGAAAATTGATGATAGCAGTGACAAGAAAAACAAGAGGTAAACACAGAGGAAGACCAAAGAGAGGATTTATGGTTGGGAGGAAAGGGGACGTTAAGTTAGTTGGTGTGAGAGAGGAGAATACAGAGAATAGGGTAAGATGGAGGAGGCTGCCAACCCCTAAAGGGAGCAACCGAAAAAAAACCCAAAAAGAAGAAACAAGAAGTAACCAACACGGAACTAAGTCAGTTTTATTATAAAAAAAAGTATGATTTTCGGATGCACTCACCGGTCACTGACACCATCTTTGTTGCGAATTTATTCAACAAGCCGATCTCTAATCGGCACTCAAACTCTCCTGAGTGCTCTCCCAGTGCTATCATGCTGTGATTGTATTTGGTGTCTCCGCTTCTGAGCACCTTGGAACCATGGTTCAGGAGAAGCGTAACGTTGCCCCTGCTGTGCGTAAAGTTTTCGATAAAGCAGGTAATGTCGAGTCTGTCCCCTTCGAAGATCTTGCTTCGAGGGAAGATTTCCAAAACAGGTTTGATGGGGAGCTCTACGGAGACAAAAATGCGGAGGAGTGAGCTCTGAGGTGGCCCGTGTACCGTTACAGGCTGGCCGCATTTTCGAATGACACCTGCCTTTGACCACAACCGTGCAAGCGTTGCTTAGCGTGGACTTGAAGGAGTCCGGAATCCCAATGACCGTGTAGGTGCATTGAATTCTATGGGTTCCGATGTTGTTAAAGTGCAGCTTGGCCTCCAACAGGCTTGAGTTGATCATCTCCTCCTTAATCTCTTTGGAGTCCACGATGAAGTTGAACATTAAGACACCCGTCTCGCCTGGTGCCGAGCAACTGGCTGTCAGCTCCTCCCCCTCATTCACCACCTCCTTGTTCAGCTCGAGCCGTGTCGGGGAGAGCCCTGCAACCCACAGGGAGGTTAGTTTAGAACCCGTGCCATGCAAAAGCCAATGGCGAAGACTCGTGCTTTTTCCAATCAAACGTTACCTCTGACTGTGAGTTTCTTGGCCTCGCTGTTCTTGTCCCGCCCCTGTATACTGATCTTGCACATATATTTGCCGGTGTTGGAGACTCTGGCATCAGGCAGCAGGTACAGGAGATCCTCTGGGACGGTGGTGATCTTGGTAAAAACTTTGGCGCCGTCTTTGTAAATGGTGTACTCCTGCCTCAGTGGCCCTTTGCTACTGACGCTGGCTTTGCACCTAATGGTCACGTTGGTGCCCCGGGGCACATTGGGATCAGGTTCGATGGACAGGGTGATGCCTTTTAGCGTGAACGCTGGGGAAAGGAATAAAAACATTCAACCGATGGCCATTTTTTAATTTTATTTTAATCACAAATCCAAAAGGTACCCGCTAATACTTAGAAAAACGATTATGAAATCGGATTCCGACTGAATTATTATTTTTACAAGATAAAGGCAGTGTTTTTAGTGCTGCGTTCCGCACACGGAATTATTATGCTTTGATTATACTTTGAAAACAGTTTGCATAATAATTCAAAAAGACTGGTTCTCGGGCAGAATCCTCCTCCGGAAAGAGAACGTTCATCTGACAGAAGAAAAAAACAAAACAAAACATCAAGGAGTCAGGAAATTGCCCGCAAAGCTTCCTCCATACAATCTTTGATTTTGGCTAAATAGCTTGTTAACTGTTCTACGTTTTTGTATTTTATATTTGATAAATACATTTTCAATGTCAGGCCCCTTTTATAGAATCAGACAAAGCTAATTGTTGCTCTCTTGGTAGCTCATAAAATTCAGATTCAGTACATGAATCGTGGTGTTTTCTATGAGAAAACACCACGATTCCAGTCAAAAATCAAACCCTGTCACGTGTGAGTGTCATAAACTGCTCTCTGCCTTTCCAGTCTCACTGCTCGCCTGATGCAAAGATTTGTCGTGTGTTTAAAATTGGTCGCAATTCCGCGACTTTTTTTCTAAACTTTCATACGACTCAGTCGCTTACAGCTACAAATTCCTCTCATGTTCAAAACAACCACTAATTGACATGAGGAGATAAGGACAAGAGCTGATGAGAGGAAAAGGGATGGGTGAGCCCTCCTCAGTGATTTTTTTCAGCTCATTCCTTGACTCCCCAAACTGTTGGCTAAACCGGCCACGACGAGCCTTCACATATGAATGTAATGACAAAGCTAAATACAGCCCGATGTAACAACCATCCTATTTACTATGAAACTAGGCAGGCTTGACTGCATATCAGAGCAGTTGAACGCACACAAGTGACATCATGAGATCAGATAAATCAATGAATCTCACCAGAGTGGGGAATAATAGCCTCATGCACGAGGGAAGTATTGTTGGCTTGTTGTAGTGCAGTATATTGATATTTACAATATTGTATGGAGTTCAACTGGTAACCGAACCCCGCCAGTTTGGGTAGAAACGAGTGCAATTGCTGGTGGGAATCAGACAACAACAAGGAGCTTTTTTTTCCTCTTTCTAACACAATTTAAAGCCTTGAAATATCCGTTTTTCTGGGGAGAGTTTCATCATCGTTCCTTTCGGTTGCATTCAAGTGGTCATCTTCATTGTCGTTGAACCAATTAAATCAACCGATCTGCGTTGGCGCTTGGCTCGAAGATCATCTCGCACGAAGGCTCGCGAGCGCTGCATTTTATTCAGCAATGATACACTTCTATCCCAGCAAACAAATTAAAACGCCACAAAATAAAAATAAAAAAGAATCGGTTTTATATGCAGCTGGGGAGAGAAGTGCTCGGCAGAGAAATCATTGCAGAGTGCCTGCTATCGAGGCGGGGTTACGACCCTGGAGGGGAGTGTTGCGAGCAAGCATGCCATTGCAGAGAAAACCAATATTAGGGAAAAACAAAAACAAAGGCAGGGAAGGTAATTTGTTTGACAAACAGGCCACGGCAGGAACCCTCTTATAAGGCCGATGACAAAACTGAGGCTTCCAGGGCTGAGGTCTGGCACCAATCACCCTGATCAATAATCAGTTCCCACGAACACATTCCCTTCGCGCCTTGAGAAGAAGCCAGAAAGTAGCACATCAAATCCTGCCTCCGAGCCAATGAAAACGCAGGTTTCGCTTCCTGTCCGGATCTGATCTTTTGTCCCATCATCCTTCTCATGCCCTCCGAGAGGGCAAAGCGTGTGACACGCTTTGCCGACATGTTCCCAACGCCTACTACTGCTACCCTTTTTCTGGCAGAGACCACATCGCCTGACAGCAAATGGTCCTGTTGCCACTGCCACGTACCCCCCCCCCCCCCCCCCCCCCCCCCACCCCACACAAACCCCCCCCCCCCCTCTCCATCTTCCTCCCCTCGGTGG
>CAAKHD010006811.1:84979-102514 GCA_901007705.1 Fistularia tabacaria
TGAAAACAATATTTGACAAAATCTCTACAATCCCGGCTAAATAAAACTATATATACATGTATATACAAATGTGTGTGTGTGTGTATATATACATATATATATATATATATATATATATATATATATATATATATATATATATATATATATATATGTATATATACACACACACGTATATATACACACACATATATATACGTATATATACATATATATATACATATACATATATATATATAGTAAGAGAGTCGCAGAATGTTAATTCTCTGGCTTGTTACTGAGCTATTAGATAAGATCATATGTAGAATCATACATCACAAATTATGCCACTGACAATATTAGATCCAGAGAAAGCCAAGGAAAGACCCAAGTTACATGTAGCTGTGATCAATTATTTGGGGTCGACATCCAGAAAAAAAAAGCTTGTGATTGCAGGTCAACTGACAACATTGTCCTCGATCATTTTATCAAAATTAATTTTATTAATATCCAATGAATGTATTTTCAGCTTTGCTGTTCCTGCTGTTTCCTGCTGTCTTATACTTTGAACTGCCTAATAGGCAATTGGAACTTCAGATGCATCGAAACATGGCAAATCCAGACCCCTCTTCTGCTACCGGTATTCTTAACAGAGTCAAAAAACATAAAGAAAGTCCGTTGTTGTATTTGGTTTATTTCCGTAGATTCCATCTCCTGTCTTTAAACCACAGTCAGCAAAGCAGCCTGAAGTCACAGATAAAAATTATGTTTCTCTCTGTATACCCTTGGGTCTAAAAATCTTAAAACTCAATGCAAGATAGTTGGAAATGAAGGTGTTTTTGAGGAAAGGGCTGTAAACTGAAACTGCACACTGCCGGTGGGGGTGGGGAGGGAGCAGCTGACACCCGCTGAGGTTCGGCGCTCGGTGATGGGAGGCTCACTTACACCGCAGAGACTTGAATTTCCAGATTATTCCTTTTTTTGGGGCACCTGGTGGATCAGGCGGGGGACAATGAGTCGGGCGTTGGGGGGCTAAAAGGAAGGGCACTGCTTCTGGGGCGCGAGATAAGGAACATGTATGAGGCAAAAGCAAAATAAAATTCAAATAAAAAAGCTAGCAGGATTATCAACACCAAAGACAAAAATGTATTTAAAAGAAAGGCTGAACAAACTGGCAGGAGGCCTGGAGGCGAGGCACATTGCTGGCGGTCCTTCACCTCTACCACTCAGCTGTTGCTTGCACGACAGGGGGGGGGCCCTCCTCGGGGTGTTAGCGGTACCTGAGCAAGATTTCAGGCCTAAGGACCCGATGCAAGTCAGCAGGCACACGAATGAAGGGGCAGCGGGTTGGGCTCCGTCACTGAACTCTACGGACTCAAGATGGATCGACGGATCTGAATTAAAAAATCTCGCAGGTGATCTTGGAGGCAAGAAAATGAAAGAAAATGCAACAAAACTAACAAACAAACAGGTATGGCAGCAAGTGACGGTGCGATTGAGTCACATGACCAGGGGGTAGTGAAAGGGTGACCTGTGTTACTTTTCAAGGCACACGGGGAAGGACAGACGCATGATTTGCTTGGAGGGCGAACGTGGCCTTCAAAGGGCTTTTCTTTTCTTTTGTTTTTCCCCGAGACTGGGTCAATTCGGTGGGGCAGCAAGTTTAGACAACAACAGGTCAATCAATTTCATTGATATCTCTCCTGTCACTGATGTGAGCTGTACTGTATCAGTATCTATCTATATATCTATTTATAAAAAAAAAGGAAATTCAGAGCATGGAGTTTTGCTGTCGTGGGGGAACGTCTTGGTGACACTGTGGGCTTTTGGATAATGACTCGAGACGAGGAGGAGCTTGAGGCCAAGTCGGGGTGAGGGGTGGGGTTCTTTATTGCTTCATAGGGCAGAGAGGCTGTTGGCTGATGGGAGGATCTCGCGAGATAGAAAGGTTATGATTCTCAGGGCAATGGAGGTTTCCCTTATTATAGGCTACATGATAATGAACCAACAGTCACGCCTAAGTGGACTTCGATGGAGAACTTAAAGGCGCACCCTGCCTGCTAGCATGGTAGCGGAGGTCTTTTGGGGGCAAGTCCAAGACTAAGAGGACCCACTTTGGGGCACATGTGGTTTAAACACACAACAAACACTCGTCACATCTACTAGGCCGAACACAGTCCACCGACTCTGGGCGCATCCGTACTTCATGTCTCACTAGGTGTGCGGTAACAAAACTGTGTGCTTTGGGCTGAGAATCGGCCACTAAAATTTAATCTACAAAACAAAACAAAAAAAAAAAAAACACCAGTGGAGGACAAGTCCATGTCTCCTGGATATATACACACACACACACACACACACACACACACACACACGCACACATGTGTAGTCCAGCGGGCGATCCGGTCCATTGGCACATCTGGTTGGGGGAGGTTCAGAGTTCCTCCAGGTAGTGATGCTCGCTGCATGAAGAGTCCAAGTGATGGGTGGGGTCCCCACCTTCTTTAAAATAGTACCTCTTTTCTTCTCTATTTGCTTTTTAAATATACACACTCCTTAGCACAGCCAAGTCTACAATCATTAGCTTCATAATAAGAATATGAATAAACAAGGAGAATAATAATAATAGAATATATATATAGTTGTAGCAGGAGTTTTTGTCAGCAGCCATCACTAGAACATTCAGGTGGGAATTGCATATGTACAACATCATTTACATCCTGGTGCTCAAGCTCAGGGTCCCAAGTCGTGTGTGGTGGCAGGTGAGTGGGTATGTTGGTGGTGGGGTCGTGGGGATCCAGTGCTGGTGTGTTATCTGAGCCTCTTCTCAGCTGAGTAGATGGACATGTAGAAGTCGTTGCTTCCGACCGCCAAGTGAGGCTGCGGGGAGAGACAGACGGGCAGAGCGTTGAGAGAATCATGATGTCCGTTATCAATTACAACACTGTTATAATGCCCTGTGCTCCTTCAAAATCACTGCAATACTGGGATTGGAAACGTAGCGGTAAATAATTAACTGTCACTGTGCTAGGATGTAAATGTATATATTTGTGAAAAAACAATGTGCATTCACTTTACATTTTTCTGTTTCAAAGGAATGCTTGCTGATGTGTCTTATGTCCAAAAGGCAAAGAGTAGGAGTTGATTTTAATATTGTGCTAAATGACAAGGTAGCATTGTGATACTGAAAATACTTGTTGCATGAAGGACCTTTTTTTTTGTTTTTTTGTGAAGAACACGTCCCCAAAGAAGTGTCAACACAGCTTTTATCTCTCACTTGATTCCCCGCACCTAAATTCTGTATATTGCAGCGGAGCGAACCGAGTGGCCACAGTGGTTAGTCAGCATCTTTTGGCCTGACTGAAACGGCAATTTGTTTTATTGTTGTACAGCAAAAAGGTCTCAATTCGCTCTCAAGTGTCATTACAACTGAATTACATAGTAATGACAGATTGCTGCCGATCATCTGGGTTTCCATACAAGTTGAGGACTTGGGGGAATGGGGGAGCTCAGAGTAAGATTTTTCTTTGTAAGACAGAAGTGTCCTGTTTAGGAGACCGCTTGACCATGGCCCGCATAACCATGGACGCATAGCACGAAGAGAACGTCTGCACGGAAATGCCGGAGGCAGAATCAGACAGGGAAGCTTGAGGCAAGAGAAGCTCCTATATCAAAAGCTGCAAAATCTTGCGGGGATTCTGTGGGTGTGATACGGCGGGGAGGGACGGCTGTGGGTGCCGACGTGAAACGTTGAGCCGTAAGTCATCGGCGGCGTCAGTTTACCCAGTGAGGATGGAAGGCTAAACAGCTGATGGCCCCGATCCTTTGTCCCATAAAGCCATCGTAGTATTTTATGTTGCTGATCACGTCACCGTTAGCATTGTAAACTGCTATAAACTGGTTCATCGATCCGCTGGACATCCAAGGATGAATCAGAGAGAGAGAGAGAGAGAGAGAGGAACAGTCGTGATGAAATGTTCAGACAACCCAAAGTCAGGTGTAATTATTTGGGGGTGACATGTAGCCTTGAGAATGGACATTGGGTATAAATCCAGGTCAGGATGTGTGATTTTCACTGATAGCCGATCGGCTCGCGGAAGGAGGCGTGCACTGACCAGGCGAACAGGTTGGCCTGTGGGTGGATGTCCAGCGCCGTCAACCCCTTCACCATCTGAAGCACGTTGACCGAGTCCCCCGTCCGGGGCTCGTAGAATCGGACATCCCCGTTGACACTGCGGCAGAGCGTTAAGAGTCAGCAGAGAGAGAGAGAGAGAGAGAGAGAGAGAGACAGACCAACTCACCGCTGCAACTGTTGGAACTCACCTGACGCTGATAATATGCCCGTCTGTCTCCTTCTGCAGGTGAGCTTTGACCACCCAGGCGCCGTGCTCCCTATACGTCATCACCCGGCTGGGAAAACACCACAGTTTAAGGAACACCTCCGGATGATATAACCCCACCCGGATGTCTGCATGAGGACACCTTATTATCAACGCAAATCCGATAAAGATAAAGACAGGAGACGTAAATGACGATTGGCGTCTCTCTGTGCCACCACTGGGTGGCGCCCAATGATCACGACTCCTGGAGGCCCTGGTTTGACATCCGTGAAGAAACTCAACAACCCGTATGCAATAATGCCGTGTTGTACATCCTTTTCATTGAAATGTATCTGAAACAGGTTTGTCAGTGGCTGCGTCCAGGCAACCACGCCAAAACGGTCGATATGTCACGGAGGAATCTTAGGGAATGCGACCAGGACTTGCCCATGCCGGGTTTAACCTCCGAGGAGCAATGCGGCTGCTAAAGGATGTTACTCTAGCTTGAGGAGAGGGCTATTAAATCAACTTTACTTAAAAGATTTACAGGGCACTTCATGGTTTAACTGCTTTGTTTTTGCACTCCCAACCTCCGACTCCCCTTTGGGATGGAAATTAAAATGATGTTTAACTGACTGGGGCGGCTGGGATGGAGGGTGGAGGGGGTTAGGGTGCCACTTGGGCCCACTAAAATAGGTTGCAAGCCCTAAGGGAGATTTACAATGAGCCATATATAATTGATACAAATTAGAGATGTGAATAATGCGGCCTTATGTAGAATTTGGTGCTCATGGAAACCTCAATGTGTTAAAATAATGGTGGGACTTCGAGAAGGAGGCGGGAACTTGAAGCATTAACTTTTTTTTTTTTTTTAATCCAATGGTTTTTTTTTTTAAATCTGAAGGGCTCCACCGTTCCCTGTGCTGCACACCCTGCCCCATAAAGATCGCCGGCCTCGCGGTGTTTGTGTGAGGACGCCATTAAATCCGAGCAATCACCTCTTTCACCTTCTTTTCGATTGGACACGAATGGATGACGTCAAGTTTTGGGAAGATTTGCGGAGCGGCTATATGGTTTACCATTCATTGGGCCCCATTCTCCTGTCGAAGACGCGCACAGATCCGTCACCCAGTCCGGCGACGATGAGCGACCGCTGGGAGTCGCATGACAGGCTGGTCACGCAGCTGTCCGCCCCAGTTGGGATGTCCTGGTTGACATAGAGAGAAAACTTGTTAAGAGGGTAATGTAATCCGACTGTGGCAAAAAAAAAACAAAAAACCCTGTGGCATAATCACATGCTGGAGGGACGAGGACGTCCCGTTCGGTTTCCTAAGAATCTCATGCATCGAGACACTTAACAGAGAAAAGAACTGAAAGCACCATAGCTGTAGTATTGAAATGGATCTGAGGAGGGAAACTTTACAGTTTCAAAGATTGCTGTCTAAAATTCAAAGAATTGGGCGGCGGGTCATCCAATAAAAACACATTTATTTCACAGCTGTGCCGAATTGACCTATATTTCCTCAAGCGGGGTACTTGGAATGTAGGTCAACGAGATGCACAAAAAACAAAACAAAAGAAAGCAGTATTTATGAATGATTTTAATGAAAGAGAGATGAATCAAGAGGCAACGTCAGGGGCATTATTCAAAAAAAAAAAATTTTTTTTTAAATCAGATAGGTTCATGATTTTTCTGCTCACATCATATACATCCCTCTCTGAAGAACAGATGAATTAATGTCCCTGTTGATTTTAAGGACGAGGACTGCTGTCATGGTAAATGGAAACTTGTACTCTTAAGAGAGGCTCAGATAGAGATTCTGTTCCAGGGGAAACGACCCGACCCGTCCCATCAGCAAAATGTCCGGTAAGCATAAAGATACTTGGTTTGCTCCCGGGGTCTTCTCTCTACAGGGTACTGCTGTATGTGATTGAGAACGTGGGATTGGACGATACAACTGACCTTGTTCCCCTTCCCAATTAAAAAAATAGACAAACAAGAAAAACCCCCAAAAAAGCTACAACCCCGATGAGAGGGTTAGTTAGCTCTGGTAACCTCCGCTGATGCAGGAAGCACGTCTTTCTTGGTGCAAAAAACCAGATCATGATTGTGATCCTAGCTTGGCAGGCACCCCAAAACTCAGGTTTCAAGCAACCGATGAGACGACTAAGTCACGCAACTGAGTATTTCGGTTTGAAGAAATCCCTCATTCATATCATCACGTGTTCATTTAGATGCCAAATCTGCAGCTGTACTCATTTAGGACTTTTTTTAAAATTTGGTTTTGATACGTACGCTCGTTATTTTTTTTGCCGTCACGTTCCGAGGCAAAGCACAATTTCTAATCACAACATGTGCCCTGTACATTTTTACCAGGATGACTGGCAACATCCGATGTGACTGCAAGCAGAGGGGAACAAACATCAATCGGCTGACGAGATGTCGACGGGAAGATAGCAAGCCATTGACGAGGAGATAAAACTCCTGATGCTCTGTTTTACCTCCACATTGTCAGGGATCTGCTCCCCTTTTTTGAATTATTGGACCGATGTATCAAAGATGAAAAGGATCAGACTTGGGAGATGCTGATGCTGAGCTGTTACGTGACTTATGAAACAAAAACATGTCAGACTTGGATCCTACGACACTGAAGAGGAGGGCCTTACCTGGACCTTCATCTCCCGGTCAGTGTCCCAAATCCGGATGACCCGGACATCGCCGGACGTCATGAGCATTCCGGTCTCCTGCTCCCAGTCCACCACCATGCCAGCACCTGCAACACACGGTGACGCTACACTCTCAATACACGACAGACGCGTGCATGAGTGCATATAAGACCAACAAATTCAACCCAGAACTCTCTGGCTAACAAAGGCAAGGCGGCTTTTCCATCTAAAAAGAAAAGATGGAAAAAAAATTGGGTCGAAAGCAGCTCAATATCCAGAATATGAGCATTAAATATAAATTACCCAACATAGTTTAATTTCGGCTTTTTACGTCTTTTTTTTTTTTTAAGTCAGGTTGATTTAATTTAAGAGTGAACTTCCCCTGTTAAGACCCGTGGAAATTGTCTTGCTTTCACAATCTGTCGGATATTTCGGAGAGGCCCTGGCTGCTACATGAAGCCAGGCGATTGAAAGATTAGCACACAGTGTGACTAATAAATGCTGCACAAAGGCCATGTCAAGGCCATGTCAATGACGCAGGTTCATTCATTGTATATTATTTAATTACAGGATATGTTATTTGTTATTATAATATCAAATATCATGTTCTGGAAGAGTTTTAATAAAAGTTGAAATGAAAAAGCACTTCTGCAGGTATGCATAAACCAGTGGGTTGGACTCTGTATTCTGCGGCTTCGTTTGACTGATAAGGTGGGGATGGAGGGAACCTTCCTATTTTGGAAGTCAATGTGGGGATTCAGGCCAGTCAGTCAGGCCAGTTTGTTGTCATGGGAACACTATTGTCAATATGTCAGTGCCTGAGCATTATGATAAACAGTAACGAATGACCTGTGGGTGAGTTTCTGAATATAATGGCCAGGGTTTTGGGTGGGTCTTGGTTATGGTGGCTTGTTATGTAAATTTTAAGAGTTGATGGGAAGAAACTAGATCTAAGTGGGGTTGAGAGGAGACAGACACAACCTTTCACAAACAAATCACGCTGTACTGGGATCAATACCATGACGGATTTGCACACACGGACCGGGCCCATCTGCACCTTCCCAACGATCGGGAAAGATCCAGCACCAGAACCAGCCCCCGGTAACTTCCACATGAGCCTCAGTTCATGTGAGCCAACAGGTTTCACTCCTTTGTTTAGCTTTACCTTTTCACATTTCAATCCAGGTAATCCAACAAAAGTTTGCTCTTTGTCCCCAACAGACGACATTCTCATTAGCATAACAACCCCCCTTAAACCTAGTTTCTGTCGATCGACTCTTAAATTACATAGCGAGCCACCATAATGTCGACCCGCCCGAAACCCTGACACTTAAATTCAGAAACTCCACACAGGTCATAAGAACTGAAGATGCCTCTCGGACGCAAAAGACCCGGGCATCTATCCAAGTAGGAGCAGTAGAAAAAGATTTTAAAAAAATCAACATTAAAATAATTTCCTTTCAATGCCACCCGAACACAAGAGCGGAAAAACTTTCCAAGAGTCAGAAAAACTCGAGTTAAACTTCTCATTGACTCCAGAATCCTACATGGACATTTAATTTATCAACATCTTCACGTAGATTTATGATTTGAAGTCCTAAATATGTGACATTATTCTTTACAACCTTAACAAGGACCATCCTGTGAACTAGACATAAGCTCACTTTAAGCTTCATTCATTGAATAACAAGGAGCTTTATGGAGTGATTTAGTAAGCTATAGCTGAAACAAACTGTCACTTTTAGGATGAATTTAAACGTTGTTGGTGATTCATCAGCGCACCGTCTTGACGGGTAAGACTTGTATTGAGGACACACAGATAAATCATTCTAATCCTTGCCACAAAAATCTTTATATTTTTATTTTCTAAATCCAAAATTTGCAAATCAGACTTCAGTTGTGAAAAAGAGTGCTTGATTTGACCATCTGCAGGTAGAGAAGTCAGATGATCTACAGGCATGTATGAGGGAGGGATAATGTCCGCCACTTTTTTTCCACTGATAAACCTTTAGGTGACGTGACAGCAGTGTCGGACTCGCTCCTCCTTAAACTCACGTGTGCAAAAATGTATGTATACGTGTGTGTGGAATGTATGGTGACTTATGTGCACATGCATATGTGTTTGCACTGTCATATGTGTGTATTTATCTTTCCTGTTTTGTTTTTTTCTTTTTCTTTCCCTCTAATGTTGCTGCTGCAACACCCGAATTTCCCCTTAGGGGATCAATAAAGTATTATCTTATCTTATCTTATCTTATGTTTTGCTCTCTCCACGGGCTTCCCTGCAAGGCCATGGCAATCATTTACGCAATCATTTACCATACTCTCTCTTCCTCCACCCTATAGGGGTGTCGTGAATTAGCTTCGTTTTACTGCACCGAAACTTTGGTATGAGTTTGACGTTTTCTTGATTGTGTTGTCAGGAAAGCCCAAGCCGCATGGGGGGCACTTCAGATCCCCGGCTATGACGTCACGCTGCCGGCACTGACATTGTACTTCCAGTGAAATGGGCACAGGCGGATGGAAAGCAAAGAAAAAAAGAGAGATAAAGAGAGGATGGGAGGGAGAGAGAGAGAGAGGATTCACTTCACAGAAACACTCGCTCACATTCGTATGTGGGTACGACAGATACCGGTTCAATTCAGAGGCGACGAGAAGAGAGGAGGCATTCCCTTTGAAGCTGGCAGCTCAGTGATGAGGAAATGTGGGTTACAGTGAGACGGGGCGGTGGGAGGACAGTTCCTGTAGATGCGAAAATAAGTGCCCATGCTTTCCCTCCAAAAAAGGGCTCTGTGACATCTTTGTGAATCGGAGTCGGGAGCTCATCACTCATCCCTTCATGGAGGAGAAACCCACTTCATATAAAGGACACAGTGGCATCCATCCCTTGGTTTCTCCTGCTACTTTTGTATTGGGAAGTCCTTCGAAAAGACTCCTCAGTGCCCTGGATGGCAGCTCCATCTCCATCAGTGTGTGGAGACTTGGGAGATATGTGATGATATATGTGATTAAAACCAATGTTTTGGCTCTGTTATCAGATGCGCGCCAGAAGTGGCTCCCTGTCTCATTGATGAAAAATGTTCCGCACCAGGGATGGAAAAAAAAAAGCCAATTTGGACCACGACATAACAATCTGATTTTGTCGACATGCTAGGAAAAACTCTCATTGAAGAAAAGGTCAGAGGGTAGTTGTAGTGCTTTATGAAGTATGAGACAGATGATGAAAGCTTGAGCAAAAACGGTTGCCGGAATCTGAGGTTGGGAGCCAGTGGCTGGACGTCAACAAGGCTGGCATCTATACCTACGGCCTGAGCCAAGTAGTGACTGGAGCCCGGCGACCCAGGGTCGCAGTCACTTATAAACGGGGAGGCTGCAAGTTGACCCTGATAAATAGCACACGGAAAGTTGACGGCTTTGGTTACTGTATGGGAAACAAATTTGCAGCCGTGCTTTGGGTCCAGGTTTTGTTTTTGTGGAAGCTGAATTCTTCAGGGCTCTTCTGTCTTACCTGCCCTGGTTCGGGGCACTGACGCAAGTGGATGCCCAATGTGGCACAGAACAATGTACAGTAATTCTTTCCCCCTTACGCCTGGTTTAAATAAAGTGTACTTGTAGGCGCCGGAGCTGATGGCTCATTCTTCACATGCGAATATACAGCAAGTATTTTTGAGTGTGGCACTTAAGGTACAGTTGCAGACACTTGCGTCACACAGGTCCGTACAGTGTTCCCTCATTGCCTGTGTGAATGCAGAGCGAAAAGGTTCCCCTGGAGGAGGGGATTTCCTCGAACGAAATTCAAGCTGGAGAGTTAGAACTGTTAGTGCTTTGTCTACTCGGAGGGCGGACGGTGAGTTTTTCTTTTATTCGAAGGACAATGATATTTTCAGAAACCGCGGCGCACAAATGAGGCGGCGAGGAGAAACAGCAGGACGGCAGCGTGTCGAGCAGAGAGGCGTACAACCTGCCAGTTTAAGGTGTACATTCTCATACTAAATGGCAACTCTACCTCTGGATCATTCAAATCATTCGGCATTTTCATTAGTTTATATTCTGATCCCCTTAATCGGTCATTGAAGTACTCTTTCTAGGAACCCACTTCCTCTCTCTTAGACCATTTTCATCTTCCCTCAGATATCTCCTCCTCTTCTACTGCCTCGTACGACCGAAACCCTCCGACCGCAGATTGGGGAAAAGGTTAAACAATCCAAGTTCACAGGTTTGCAGTCTCAATCTTGACCCTTCAGTTTTGACTCACGGTTGTCGCTCGGCGTCTCAAACCGCCTGAGAGGGAAACCTCACGTGAGCCTGGCTGGGAGTCAGGCTACCCACACAGAAATCTTTACAGACACATAGCAATGAAGATGTAAGAAAGAAGAGCAAGAGGGGAAAAAAAGGGATCAGAAACAGTAAGAACGTTGTAAAGCAGTTGGTCTTTCCCTTGTTGAATCTTTCGCTAACAACCGCTCTCTCTGCAATTGTCGTAGATCATCCCACCGTTGTGCCAGTGTGCCGAGGCAATCTCTAATTTAAGATATGTTTATCTATCCTTGTGCAAAAATATCTCTGTTCCATGTTCCACCGTTCATTTTTTTTTTTCTTTTTTCCCTCCTTTGGAGAAGGCGGCTTATTCTTATTCAGCACCATTATCTCCAGTGATGGACTGGGTCTCCAACACACTGCAGCTCATTAAACAAGCGCAGCAGCCTTCATTGTTTTCTTCATCTCTTGCCTTCATCTCATTCGCTTTGATAAGGCCCTCCAGGACGGCGGTAATAAAAACTTCTCCAAGATTACCTGTGACTTGACCGTAATATGAAATGATGTTATCAACAGCCGGACTTTGACTGGCAATATAATTTGGGGGCTCCAACAAGCATCTGGTAACATTAATCTGTGGTGCAGAGGCGGGAAATCAAATAGAAATCTGCGACCTGCCAGGTTGATAAAGACACTGACAAATAAATAACGGAGCATTAACACCCCTGCTACCATGATGGAGCTTCAGAGGTTGGCTCAACGAACACGCACAGATGACATTTATCATAAATACCTATAAAATAATTTGCTCTATGCTGATGAGCTGCGACATAATAAAATGTTCTTGCCCGATGTTTATTCCAAATTTGACTTTGGGAACACCAGGATAAGTTCAGAATGCAGGGATGAGTCAAGAGGCAGGGAAATGAAAAGGGGAGGGGGGGATAAACAAGACTCTTGAAAGATTTAACTTCAACGTATGATTGAGGTGAACTTTCCAGTGAAACAAACCAAATCCAGCGACACAGTCGTAAAGTCCTCAATCGGAGCACAGCATATTCAGAGAATCTAACCTCTATGTCTGTTATTGTGTGATTATATTGAGAAAGTGGGCTGTACCACGTGACAGTGGAACGATGCGGCAGCAGCGAGTCACTGCCCACATTCAGCTATTACTTGGTCGTAACTTTGATAACAATCGTTAAAGCGCACTTAAACTTAGCTGCTGCTTTAACATGCGAAGACAAAAGGGAAAACAAATAAATAATGAAGTCGGAATATACATAAAATTTTGAAAATATGACTTGAGCTCCTGAAAGGGAATCTATTAAATTAAACTGAACCACAGAATATCATATTAGCACAATACAGTCTTTGATACGTGTATCAAAATCAAGAAAATTGTATTTAGCATTTCTTCCATTTGTCTAATGGAAAGGCCTGGGTGAGATGAGGTTCAGTGTCAGAGGAGTGAGGCTTTCACAGAGCAGAAGTCTTCATGATCAACTGGGCTCCCAATTTTCAATTTCAATTATTCTCAATGCGCTACTGATGACCTTGGAGAAATAATCTCACTGTGGTCTGAAACTCATTCTGGCATTCATTTCTAGTAGTCCGTGACCCCCCCCCCCCTCAAAGCACGTGAGGTCAGTCTCAGTCGAGACTTGTGGAGACCCCTGTCAGTGCAGCAACTAAAGGGGGCCCTACTTTCATGTCCTGGAGAATGGAGGGACCAAACAAAATAAGAAAGGGAACTGGAAAGGCATTGGGAAAATCCCTCCATCAAGGGGTTTGAAAATCCGCCTGGTGATCATGGAAAGACAGGGAGCCAGGAGGTATGTTACAGACGTAGAAAACTAGCCGAAACCTTGATAATCGCATGCGGTTCAGACTTTAATTACATCGGCTCTCAATACAATCAGGAAGTGAAATGTTCGCCTAACTCCCTAAGACACGTGAACGCGCGCTGTTGTGAGCCCATGCGCTGGTAATGAGTGTCTGTATTTTCTGTTTTATTGTGTTTGGCTGCTTCCCAGCCCTAAAAATAAACAATATTCTAATTTACGTTGAGTGCAGCAGCAAACTTTTTGATTTACGCTGTCTTTTTTTCCTCGTACTCTCTTTATTTCCCATCTGCGTCACTGCCTTCTCCGAGATGCGTCCCGTTGGTCGTTGGGGTATTTATTCAACTGTTTTAATCTTCACCGTGACCTCAGCGCTTAAGTAATCTCACATTGTACACAGAAAACTCCTATCTACCTATATTTTTTGAATCTATTTCTTGTCCCAAAGCTCCATTTCTCCCCTCAATCTGGTGACTGCTAGCATACTGATGTTGCTCACGGAGGAGCAGATCTCCAATATGAGCTGGCCACGGTCCCCCTAATTTGGCCGCACCCTCTGGAGTTAAACATGCCAATCCCATCAGCAACACGGACCAGGCGGTAAAATTGTACAGCACAGACCACGTTTCAAATTACATACAGACGTCTTTGGGCAGGATTCATTTTTGCGGGGGGGGGGGGGTTAGTTCTAGCGGAAAAGTCCAATTTCAGGGCAAAGATGAGCAATGGCGGTAGTTTCAGATTGGCCTTAACAAAGAGTAGAGCTGCTTAATTGATCTTATGTAAATGTGAATCTCTCTCTTCTGCAGGGGGGTTTCATACAAATGCCACTATGTGCAAATCCTCACTGCAACTGACCATTTGTAAAAACCCCAGCAGGGAACAGCAGTTGTTGGCAGTTGCTTAGAGATGAAACCGAGCATCGCAGGCCTGTCAATTTTTTGTTTGATTTCTTTTGATAATCGATCCCTTGACATGACACATTTTGGCAGCAAGAGCAATACATTTGCAATTAAACGCAAAAATTAGGTTAAATTACATTGTGCTAACCTCTGTCTAAATGACGATCATTCACAATTCTAAGAAATTCAGTTTTATGTTTTATTTTGGATTTTTCCTGATAGACTGGAACACTTAAAAAAGCATGCCCACGGCAGATGCAATAAATGTGATATGTTTGGGTTTTATGTTTCGAAAAGGAGGATGAGGGGCTAACTTTTAGACTCCAGATGTGTGTCTCCTCAAATGTGGACCGTAATCTGTAGGACAGAGCATGATGGGATGGATGAGGGGAGACAGAAGGGTGGGGTGAATGGGCGAGGGGGTCGGGAAAGTTGGGCAAATCGGTTGCCTGAGAGATAGAGTCAAAATGGCTGCACTCACCTCCTTGCTTACTCCTGTCAAGATAGATGGAGACCCTTCTGGCCAGACCTGCGAGGAGTTGAGGGAGCAGATAGAATGTGGGAGGAGAAGGGGGATGGGGGGAGGGTATGCAACAAAGCAGGCAAAAATAAAAATTTGCGTGAACTCCTGCGCATGCAGTCATACTTGTTTTCCTCTCTCCTTTACACACTCACACACTTACATGCACACATATTTCATGGGGGTTGCTTTCGAACAGCAGAGGGATGAACAAGGCTGCTGCTTTACCAGCATGAAATCACCCCAGTCGCAAGCGGCAAACTTCCAACAACAGTGAGCAAGGGAGGGTATTGAACCAGCCACCGCACAGGCCCCTGCCTCTAAGTCATGAATTCATGTGACAGGGGGAAATTAGGAAGTCGTTGTTAAGTGCTTTGACTGCTGTAGAGACGGTGTGTTCCGATCACTAATTCAACGTTTAACTTAAAAATGAATCAAATTCTTGGAGCGCTGCATCTGCCAAGCTGGAGTAGATCGTATGGTTTGAATGTTTTCTTGGTTTTATTATTTTAAATAAGTGTCGATTATAGGTGAGACCGGTTGTGTATTACAAAAAAACAACAAGGCAATTCCTGGTGAGTGTGTTTTAATTTGGAGGCGTGGAAATTCAGCGGCATTTTTCATGTGAGAGAGGGGAGGGACTGGGCGGCAGCTGGAGGAAGACACAAAATCATCTCACCGAACCAGCAAAGTAACAACAAGCTGGACTCGTCGAGTCCATCGTGGAAAATGGCACACTGGCATGATATGGGAGGAGTGGGGTGGGATGAGCGTGGGCAGAGTGGAGTGTGTCTGTCTGCTCTGCCGTAAAGACGGCAGACATTAAAGCTGATGTACTTTTTTGGAGATATAAGAATGCCACAAAAATCGCCTGTTTTTGAGCGAAGGAAATGTCGTCAGAAGTAAGAGAGGGTTTACGAAATCCCCCGTCCGTGGCCCTTCACTGTCCACTGACCCGGCACCAAAAATGTGCTCTGACGAAGGAAAGTAAGACTTATTCTGAAAGCATTACTGAGATTTCAAGCTCATAATAACGAGACGAACGAGTGTGTGTGTGTGTGTGTGTGTGAGACTCTTTCACACACATTCACGCTGCTTACCGCCGCCTATGTCGGCGGGGTGTTGGTATGAAAATATTTGACTCCCCGCTGGATTTGTCAGGAGAACGTTTCTCGGGGATGAGATGGATGGTGTGGCTTATTATATAAAAATGGTTGCCTCTGCTCGGGGGTTCAATGCAGCACCTGCATGGCACGACTGCCACCAACACATCCGGTATAACAAACACACCATGAAATGTTAAAAACCCGGCTGCGGTTTGCTGGCAGAGAGAGAGACAGAGAGAAAGAGAGAGAGAGAGAGAGAGAGAGAGAGAGAGAGAGAGAGAGAGAGAGAGGGAGACAGAGAGCGCCCTCTGTAAATGGATGAGTCTCTCGGGAGACTTCTGTAAAGAGAGTCAGGGAGACAGTGATGCTAGGTAAGTGTGTCATCTCTCGGCAGGCTCTGGTGACTCTGCGGCTCCGTGACGGCAGGGACATGGCGGGGGATGGCGGGTATGCACGCACACGGTGTGAGGCTCACATCCCCATGCAGGTAACTGGGCGCTATCAGCCAGTCAGCCAGTAACTGAGCACGATAGCTTCGCTCTTGTTGCAACCAATTAAGCTCAGATAAGATGGGTTCTAAAGAGGTTGCTTAGCCCCCCCTTAGCTCTAAAGAGGTTTCCTGGAGGTTGCTTAGCCCCCCGCCCTCCCGCAGGCACGGCACGATTATTTATTTATAGATTGTTGGAGAGTCCCCTCGGCTGTCAAGGCCTCTCTAAAAAGAAGGTTTCTTGGTTAGGAAAGCGCAGCTTCGAAACTCCTGAGGCAAAGGGATCAAAAAGTAGAGCAGGGACGATGATGGTATATATTATGTGTGTGAGTGTGAGTGTATGTGTTGGTACAACAACACAACGCTTGTGTGTCTGTGTTGATCGTGTTCTGGACTGCAGAACCAAACACTGGCTTAGAAAAGAAACAGGAGAAGAAGAGCCGAACCCTTCTACTGACACAGCAAGCAGAATCTGTCGTCTTAGAACACTTATGACCGACTTTTCAGTATGCTGTCTGCATCGTGGCTCACATGCCTGTGCTAACATGCACTGTCAAGAAAAAAATTGTTTCTGATACATATTGATTGTGATCCCATTAGTGTGAATAGTGAAGGTTAATAATGAATATTTTAATTATTTAACTGCGGCGGAAAAAAAATGCCCGAAAAGCACACTATGGATTTGAGGGAGAGCACAAAGTTATTAGCAAGAGTTCACATCGGCTAAGTGGGACGACATGGTTGGGAGGTTCCTTCACGTGGGCCAAAATAGAACAGAGTGCAGTTATCAGGAGGCGTCTCAGACATAAAATCTGCTGAGCAGAGGTAGTAGAAGGTCAAAATATCTTTCTCTGCATTTCTGGTCGCTCGCTCGATGGATGGAAGTGTGTCGGGGAGGTGGGGGCTATGGGGATGGGTGGGGTGGGTGGGTGCTATGGGAGTGGATTGGTGAATTCAGATAGTAAGATTGGATCTTTACTGTGAGCGCTGGTGGAGGGCTGACCTCTGGTCGTGGGCAGCATGTCGGACAGGCCCTGCCATGCTGTCACCATCTCCGGGTTCTTCTGGTCGGCGAAGTTCTTCCAGATGCGTAGCGCTCCATCATCTGGGGACGCAAAAACAAGGAGAAGGGTTCGGAGAGGGCAGAGGGACACGGGGAAGGTTTTGGAGAGTATGGGCGTGGCTAACGTCTGGAGGAAGCGCCAACACTTGATTTTGCATCGGCAGTGGATTTCAGCGTGAACTGAGCTTGTGAGAGAGATACATGATAAGCGCCTTCTGAGAATGCGGCCTGTCCATGAACACACACACACACACACACACACACACACACACACACACACACACACACACACACACACACACACACACACACACACACACACACATCCATACACCCCCGCCCCCCCCACCACGCACGCGCGTGAGCGTGTGTGCGTGTCTGTCTCTGTCTG
>CAAKHD010006811.1:110773-120859 GCA_901007705.1 Fistularia tabacaria
ACATTTTTCCCGATCCAATGAACTCAAAGCTTTTCATCAACTTCCGCTGCTGCTTCGGAATCCGTCTTCCTCTCCTCATCTTCCTTGTGCGGCCACCACAGCTCTTCACACAGGCTTTCACTCCACTTTCAGAATGCCCCCCACCCCACCCCACCCCACCCCACCATGTTTCCCCTTTCTCATACTTTGTCTGATACTCTCCTTCACCTCCACGTGCCCCCCGATGTCTGCTCTGCTTTTCAAATATTTTACTTTCATCATCTTCCAAGCGCTCCAACCAGCTCTCTCTCACAGAAACCCTCTGCCTCAAAGAATTGTCCTCTAAACATTTCGAATGTTGACTTCTCCCCCCTCTCATTTCTATCTCTCTATGTGAGCCATTTCTTTGGTCCGATCAACAATAATTTAACTTCTGTGTCTTCCTTATTCGCGACTCAACCCCAAACCTCCTCATACTTCAACACCATTCACTTTGCCTATTTTTCTGGTTCTGGTCTACATTTTAAAATGTGTATTACAACAGACAGGAGCTTGATTAAATATTACAAATTTCGAGGCCGGCCTCTGTTCGCAGTTAAAAAAAGTGAAGCTTTTTAAACTTTAATTTCTCTGAGGGAGGATGTAAAGTTAGGGAAGTCGGGAAGATCAATAATTCAGCAGAGCCCTCCCGTACAAGCAGCAGGTACTTTCTTGCCCTGCGATTGGTCCCTGTTTTCCATAGAAAATGTATAATTTTTCAGTCCGATTGACTTAGTCCGCTGCAACGCCTCTTTTGGAAAGATAAACTGATGTCATTTGCAGGGGAAAACTGAATTTTGCCACATTACATCTTGTTTGTCTCCACCCAGCCATTTATATCAAACGGGAGATTGGTTGGTTGCGGAAATATAAATGCAAACGTTCCACTCGAAAAAAATGA
The DNA here is from genome assembly GCA_901007705.1 of Fistularia tabacaria. Lineage (NCBI taxonomy): Eukaryota > Metazoa > Chordata > Actinopteri > Syngnathiformes > Fistulariidae > Fistularia > Fistularia tabacaria. The sequence continues at coordinate 111,693 of CAAKHD010006811.1, forward strand.
TTAAAAAAACAACATTTGTTTTTTGGTTATTTCTTTCTTTTTTTTTTTAAACAGGTCATTACCCGCATGCCATCGAAGCAACAACTGAACTTACAGAGTTTATACTTTATTCAAGGGGACTCATTGAAAGTGGACTTAAAGTTTTAGATGAGAAAAAATGGACTGCAAAAGAATAAAAATGAAATCACAACGTGCAAACAGCTCACATTACCTTCATGACCGACTGAGCGAAATACTTGGCGCTCCAATCACACAGGCCCGTTTGGAGGGTGGCGCTAATGTAGTTCCTGTGTCCCCCTGGCTCGTCGCCGTCCTCTGCAGCCTGGACACGCCCGGATGAAAATGAGTAGAGGAGCTGCGGTTTGGTTTCGCCATCCCCTGACATAGAATTATGACAGGGTCTACCTGTTCGGGTCCCTTGTCAAACATTTTGCGCGTGCGGGGGAACTGGTGCGAATGGGGTGCCTGTCCTCCCAGCGTTGGTGTGTAGGGGGGACGCGAGGCCTGCTGCTCCCTGGTTGGGGGTTTGGGCACCTCATTGGTCAGACTGGAGCTGCTGGTGCTGGGCATGGGAGGAGAGCCGCTGGAAGAGCAAAAGTTTCACCATTTAGTCCCTTCGAATCACACCGGCACTTGAAATTTCATTTGGAAATGGCGAGATGAAGGAAAACTTATATTTATGATTGTGTCGATTTCAGTCCGAAGTAACTCATTGTGTCCCTGTTTATAGGGACCGGATTTAAACAGCAAGAGGCAAACATTAGCAGAGTAAGTTAGCTATATTTGGTAGTGGTGCGGGATGTGGTTCCTCACCCCGCCTGGTGGATGTGCGTGCCCTTGCTAGTCGGGCTGGCCGGGGCCGACTGGGTGAGAGAGCCGGAGTCCAGGATCCGCTGAGGCCGAGCGTTCATCGTTGCCTGGGGGACAAAAGGACATTTTCTACTCACTGCCTTTAGTCAGTGTAAAGCAAATCACTGGAAACATGGTTTAGAATTTTAGGCAGAAACAAATATTCATCTATATATCAATCCATCTCTCTCTCTCTCTCTCTCTCTCTCTCTCTCTCTCTCTCTCTCTCTCTCTATATATATATATATATATATATATATATATATATATATATATATTTAGATATATAACTGCCACTGCACTGTCTTCAATTTTCTACTTTATGTCGATTTTATCCACTGCTGTTTTACGAATGTGTTGTTTCATCTGTATGTTTCTTTTATTCACTGTTGTCTATCGTAATGTGTCTTTGAGTTTTAAGACGCGCTTATAAATAAGGTGTATTATTATTTTTATTATTTTAGTGATAAAAGTGGCGCAGCCTGTAAAGTTTGCCTGAATTTCCCAAACTTTCTTTGTCATTAAACAGAGAAAGTAATATAGCCCCTTATTTGTGAGCTGTCTAATGGTATCACACAGGGGAGGGGTTAACTTAATAAAAACATTCCAGGCAAAGCATTGCTGATGAATTGCAGGTTCGCCGTGTGCCGAAGCCAAGTGGGGAGAAAGCGCAGTGTAAATCTAGTTTACGCAGGCTGGAGCTGGCTTTCATTTGTTCTTCTTTTCCTTTTGGCTTTTCCCCTCAGGGGTCACCACAGTGAATCAGCCTTCTCCATCTAACCCTATTCTCTGTATCCTCCTCTCTCACACCAACTACCTTCATATCTTCTCTCACTGTGTCCTCTAATCTTCTCTTTGGTCTTCCTCTAGACCTCCTGTCAAGCAGCTCCAATTCCAGCATCCGTCTACCAATATAGTCCCTATCCCTCCTCTGTACATGACCGAACCATCTCAGTCTGGCTTCTCTGACCTTCTCTCCAGAACATCTAACATGTGCTGTCCCTCTGATGGACTCATTCCTGATCCTATCCATCCTTGTCACTCCCAAAGAGAACCTCAACATCAACTATCTTTTCATCATTGTCAGTGTCCCCAAACCATACAGCATCCCTGGTCTCACCACTGTCTTTAACCCCTCTCTTTTCATTCTGGCTGATATTCTTCTGTCACATAGTATCCCACACTTTTTTCCACCCATTCCAATGTGCTTTCTTTCCCTCTTTACCACACTCTCCGTTGCTCTGGACTGTTTACCCTAAGTACTTGAAATCCTCCAACTTCTTGATCTCCACTCCCTGTAGCCTCACCGCTCCACCTGGGTGGCAACCCTCGAACCCGCTGGTGGTCCCCAGCGGTGAGGGATGCTGTCAAACCGAAGAAGGAGTCCTATCGGGCTTTTTTGGCCCGTGGGGCTCTCGAGGCAGGCCAAGCGGCATGCGGTGGTCGCCGAGGAAAAAGCAGTCGTGGGAGGAGTTCAGGGAGACCATGGAGAACGACTTCCAGTGGGCTTCGAGGAGATTCTGGTCCAGCAATCTGGCGGCTCAGGAGGGCGAAGCAGTGCTCCGTCAACACTGTGTATAGTTGGAGCGGGGCGCTGCTGACCTCAACGCGAGACGTTGTCGATCGGTGGCAGAAATACTTCTCAGACCTCTTCACCGTCGACCGTCGAAACGCCTTCCAAAGAGGAAGTAGAGCTGGGGGACTCTGGAGAGGGTCCGCCTATTTCCAGGGCTGAAGTTGCTGAAGTAGTCAAAAAGCTCTTCAGTAGCGGGGTCCCAGGGGTGGATGAGGTCCGCCCTGGGTTCCTCAAGGCTCTGGATGCTGTAGGGCTGTCCTGGCTGACACGCCTCTGCAGCATTGTGTGGACGTCGGGGACAGTGTTGTTTGACTAGCAGACCGGGGTGGTGATCCCCCCTTTTTCTAAAAGGGGGGAACCGAAGGGTGTGTTCCAACTGTAGGGGGATCACACTCCTCAGCCTCCCTGGTAAGGTCTATTCAGCGGTGCTGGAGAGGAGGGTCCGCCGGGTCGTTGAACCTCGTATTCAGGAGGAGCAGTGTGGTTTTCATCCCGGTTGTGGAACAGCGGACCAGCTCTAGACCCTTAGCAGGGTTCTGGAGAGGGCATGGGAGTTGGCCCAACCAGTCTACATGTGCTTTCTGGATCTGGAGAAGGCACTCGATAAGGATCCGAAAACAGGAAAAATTGAAAGCCACAATTTTTTTTTAACAAAAACTGCAGGTGAGCGGGCAGCTGTGCTTGTGAGAGACCAAGACGAGAAACTGAGACCTTGGAGAATGGGGGGTGGGGGATACATGCCAGGGATTGAAATGAGACAGGAATCCAGTCGCCACATGTTCCTGGGAGGAAATCACCACGAACCTTTTCAGCAGCCGCGTCAGGTTTCCAAGAAAATACAGCATCCTTGAGGATCCCGCCTTCTCTAAAAATGTGTGTACCGCCTTGAACACCCTCACTCACATATACACACTGAATTGGCATGATCCCTCTGCTCCCCTGCAGCCCCCCCGGGCTGTGTTCCTTTTATATGTGTTGATTAATGCCGTCTTGAATACCAGTATCGGAAGTACGTAAGTACGGCATGATTGCGGGATCAAAGCTGTTGAGTATGCAAATTTATGCACCAATCTGATACCTTGCAATTCTTCTTCATCTTTTTGCCTTGAAACAAGACCATTCATCCCAATTATCTCCAGGAATAAGTTCTTTTCACCCCCCTAAATTAATTGCCCAAGCACAAGCAGGAAGTGGTGATGTGTTACTAGAGATATATATTCAGCAAATAGCAGTAGCTGGCTGAAACAGCTCATCGACAGGCAGGGAACGATCTTGCGCCGAATCCAAAACAATTAAAAAAAATCCCGCCGACATAAATGTAGCCCAATTTAGCCGAATGAGCATCAAAATTCCGTCATTTCCATCCCTGTGCGCATGTTTGTTAATATTTAACCACAGCTGCTTTATACGCCAATCATTACATCATATCATATCAACACAGGGTGAGTTATCAATGTAGCTATTAATAAATAATCACTATGCATATTAATTTGACACGCTGTTTCAGGATGTGGATTCATGACATTTGACGCAACAAAAAAATAAAATTAAATAAATCATTCACTGCAAATGCTCTGTTACTGCAACGCTGATTTTGCATGAATTCATTAAATTATTTTTTTTTCCACAATGGCTGTCTGATACATAAAGATTCATCAGACATCTTAAAACAGCCCATGCATCGAATAGAATTTTAAGGGGAAAAAAGGTGGGCGCACTGATCAATCGGAGAAGAGATTAGAACCCAACTCAACACTCCCAGGAAATCAGACTTGGTGCCAGCCCATTTGATCGGACAACAAAAGCACAATGGTGCAAGACCTTTGTGTGGAAGCTCTTTTCTGTGAGGGAGGAAGACCAATATTACTTGTGGAAGACATTGGGTCCAGAAAAACAACAGAACTGATGACTGATAGTATCGCTTGGAAAGCATGCTGAATTAATGCTGCTGTGATGCCTTCACTGATCAGACAGGTACAGTTAATAACACAGCACCGAAAATTAGTTCCTTTACTTTTTTGCTCGCGATGTTTCAGAAGGTTAAGTGTGTGAGACAAAGTGCACATATTTTTTTCAGTTGTATTCGTTTTGCACAAGCTCCGAACCGTGACTCTGAGCACTTTATCCTGCAGCTTGCATGTTGAACCCCAGCCTTCTCCAATAAAAACTGCTCGTGTCGCCAATTAGGCTAGTTCTGCTGAAGAGAAAGAAAACTTGTATTAGCAGGGGGACACTAAAAATGGGGCAGGCCAAGGCAGTAATTTGCGCATTATTATCTATTTATTATCTATTTATTACTAATTTATCAAAACAAAGTGGGATATAACAATCCAGCAGTGATTTGGCTGGAGATCAATCAAATGTTTGCTGCAAATCAGTGCATCAGTGTACTTGCTGAAGTGCACAGAAACAAACTGAAGAGTTTCGGGGGATGATTGTGCGGAAAATTAGCGACGATGCTCAACGCAAGCAGATTCCCTGAGTCACCAAACGATACCTCACATCTTTCTACTTTCCTTGACAGTGGAGAGCGTATTGAAACACATGCGGCTGGAACGTGTGACAAAAAGCAAAAGCTAAAGGGTGATAAGCCAAAAAGTCTCAAATATGCAACGCTTTATGGATTATTCATTGGTGGCCGGTGATAGGATCAAATTGCGCTAACACGGGGCACCGTGCTTCTTAAGTGTCTGACAGGCTTTCTAGGAAACGTAATGTGAAAGATTCCGGTGCTGATATATATGGGGTTGGGGGTCACTTCATACGGGGAAACAGCTTTTAACTCCCCTCTTTCAACACGCTGCATTTCACTTTCCAATTTGACAGAAAGTTGAGGAAACTGAGAAAACAAATTGGTGCATGAACCATGGCATTTGGTAGGATACTGGTCTTAGAGGGTGATGACTTTGGAAACCTTTCTGATTGGTTCTACTTGATCATTAAAAGGGGCAGGTAAGCATGGGGAGGTGAAGTTGGAGACTACAGAATCATGTGACAGGAAACAGTGGATTCCTTTTTCTTGATTTATAATCTACCACCGTCTGTGTTTTGTCGAGACTGTGCAGTGTGTGACTGAATGAACGGGAGCACAATTTCTTTGGCAACTTTTCGACATGAAACCTTGCATTCACGTGGGATGCCTGATAAGCCTTTAAACACTCTGGGGTTGAATCCTATCCCGACTTGCAAGAAGACCAGACAAAAGAGAGAGCAAAGCTGGGATTAAGTGACACGGTGACCTTTTTCACCCTGAACAATTAAGACTTTAAAAACCTTTTCGATGGTTTCATCATCTCAAAGGCAAGTCAATCCAAATTGGCCGATGACCTTGTCGACTTTGTTGCAAATCAATAACATTTGACATTTAGAAACCTAATTAAAAAAGGCTGGATTCTCTGTAATGATAATGCTGACGCTGGGGATGGATGCTGCCATTAAACTGTCTGTCGAACTTTGCTGCCAAATTGTTTGAATGTTATTTAAACTGCCATTTGAGTCACATGAACCCCCCTGCATGTTTTTTTTTAAATGTGAACACAACAAGGGCGACACACGAATTGCAACTGGGCCATTCGGAGGGCTGGTTCAGAGCCAGCATCTATTCTCACAGCTCGAGACAAAGCGGTGGCCCTCAGCCAGAAAACCTGCTTCGGGAGTGGCACCAGCTCTTCGGCGGGTGGAGAACACCAACATTGCGTGTCCTCCGACAACCCCCGGCCAATGGTTGAGGGTGCGTTTCACGTGTTCGCAATGGGTGGCTTGTAGTTGCTGTTATATGAGCAGGCAACGAGGAACTGAAACTTGTGTGGGCAGCGCTCCGGCAGGGGGTTACGTGTTGCTGGCTGAGAAGCAGACGTGTGGTGCGTTCAGATCTCCTGCAGAGTAACATCCTGAAGGGAAACCTTCCACTGATGAGCCGCATTAAGTATGATGATAATATGAGCTGGGGCAACGGTGGCTTATCAACCGGAAAAGTCGGCTTTCTGCTACCCCTTACAACAAGGCAGATTTGTAGACCTTAGCTGCAGTTGATGCAATCTGTTTTTGTTTGGAGGGATTAGCCAGGGTGGAAAGGAGCCGAGTCCTAAGCCGCGGGTGCATTGGTGCGGCGATGGAGGAACGCGAGAAGGTCCTTTCAAGGTCATCTGGCCGGAAGGAAGAAGCTATGGGTGGTGACTTTCCTTCATACGTGTGCCTGTGTGTGTGTTTCGTAGCCAAAATCATGTCTTTGTTATTGTTTAAAAAGGCTTGTAGATTGTTTACAAAGGCTTGTAGTGAGGAGGGTTGAAAAGACTGACAACAGACAGCATGCAAGATTTTTGAGGTCATCTCTTCTTCTTTTCCTTTTCCCTTCAGGGGTCAGCATAGCCAATCATTTTCCTCCATCTAACCCTATTCTCTGCATCCTCTTCTGCCACTCAAGCTAACTTCGTATCCGCTTTCACTCTATCCACAAATCTCCTCTTCAATCTTCCTCTCTCCCAGGGGTACCCATTACATCGTTGGGAAGAGGTAGTGTTCGAAGACTGCATGGCAAAAAAAAGTTGAGGGTGGATGACAACCGCACCACCGGTAACTTGGTTGACAGCCAATCTGGCATCTGATTTTTTTTTTGACACACGTGTCACTGCACTGCTCATGTACTTTCAATTCACACGAGCTACTGGAAACCTCTAGCAAACTCCAGAGTTGCTTCCAATTTATCTATACAAAACTTAAGAACGGGTATAATAATGAGTGGGAGAACTTGACCAAGTAAGAGCCCGAAAACCTACTTCTTCCATACAGAACGGGAGGAGGATGTACGTCTTCCTCATCTGTCAGTCTACCATTGTTGTTCCGAACAAGGGAAATGTGGAGCAGCATTTCTGTGCTGTTCAAAAAAACTACGACATGAACTTCCCTCTCGAAAACAAGCTGAGAGAGAGAGAGAGAGGTGAAGGAACTACAATTTTAACTTGAAGTTTTGCAAGTGTAATTCACCTCAGAAATTGTATTTTTGATAAAAACATTATTTAACATGACATGCAGTAAGATAATCAGTCAGTTTTCTTTTTTTTTTTGTTTTTATTTTATTACCAGACACAAGTAGAATAGGTTTAGTTTTATTTTAGATCTCTGATCTTTTCAACATTTTTTCAGTGGATGGGAAATGTTTTGTGGCAGCGGCTAATGCAGGTACATCTCCAAAAATTAGAATATCATGAAAAAAGTTTTTGTCTCTCATTTCAGACAGTGAAACCCACATATTATATAGATTTATTAAACATAGCCAAATCTTTATAGCCTTTATTTCTTATTATCCATAAGATTATGGCTTAAACATGATATCATGTATGGCTTACACACTATGCATGATGAATCTATTCAATATTGAATGGGGGATGTACCTGTAGGAACTAATAGTACAGCCTAAAATTGTGGGTAAATGGGAGTTTGGGAGAACACACACTCACACAACTTGCCTTGTATGCAATGCTGTTGAGGACCTTCATGGCCAGATCGGACACTTCAGGAAAAGGGTCCGCCGCCAGATGGAGCAAGACCCTCCAGATCTGGGTGTACACGCTGTGGAAGGACACACCTTGTGGGGGAAAAAAAAAGATACATCAAGAAACAATGACACATCATGTGCGCAGTTTGGTTGGTTGTGCGAATTAAATGTCAGCGGACGCATTCCCTTCCCCTCCGGTTTACAAAACACACACACACACACACACAAACACACACAAAAGAAAACCCAGATTTGCTTGACTCCTCATTGACTTGCAGGTGGGTTCATTGCAGTCAACTGTCACTGTTTCCAGGAATACAAATGAGCATCCCTCTCATTGTCCTATGGCTTTGCTCACCTATCACCGCGCAAATCTTTGCCGTGACACTTTTTATCCTTATCATTTGCTTGATTTGAAAGCTTCTCCTCATGCCTCCCTCTATCCCACACCCGCCATTTCTCCTGTCCCTTCTTTACGAGTCACTCCCGAAGTATCAGCTCTCTGTCTGCCGTGTGCCTCTGTGTGCAGAGCAACGCTCTTGCTTGTCTGTAACGCGCCCCATCATTCGGGACTTTTGGTTGCTTCTTGCGGTGCAGCCTCGAGGTTTCAACTGAGAATTTGCAGTAGCTGCGCCTCTTCCGATTTATCCACCTTTAAATATCACTGTGTCATCTTTTTATCTGCTGATTATTTCCTCTCGCTGCGGGTCGGCCACATGTCCACTTGAGTTATACTCCCTCAGCCGCTGCTGCTTCTCATTTATCCCCTCTTCTCCTAAAAACAGGAGAGATGCGATAAACACTGATTTTTGAAAACGCTATATCTTGACCCCCCGGCAACTCCTCTTGAGTTTTTCATGAGCCCTCGAAAAGGAGAAGGGGCTGGAGAGCGGACGGGAACAGGGCGCTCTGATAATATACTCGGCTCTGGCAGGAGGAAATACGAGAAAAATGAATAATAATAAGGGGATGTATTTCGAGAGAGAATAACATGGGGGAATAATTGAAAAGAACGGGGCAAAGATGAAAGGGGATTATTTAGGGAGCAAGTCAGTGGGATGAAATGGCGATGAGGTTGCAGCCTCAGGAGCAGCGGGTGATTAGCAATTACAACCTCGTTGGCTGGCTGCCGCAGTAAACTGGCGGATTAATGTGAAGTACAGTCGCAGTCTGTACTGGCGGGGGGGGGGGGGGGATGCAAAAGGGGGGCCGCGCCGCCCCTTGGGGTACATTTCAATGAAAGGGGGG